>KE507388.1:0-14617 GCA_000441515.1 Elaeis oleifera
AAGCTCGGATCAGCAAAGTTAGAATATCTAACTTGCAAGGTAATAGATCTGATCTATTATATTTTACATACATTAGATGTAGTATAGAAACATGTTGATATGATCAACATGTAGTTCTTACTCTTTATATTTAATTTTTGATTTAATGCCATATAATAATCATGTAATAAGATCTTAGATCTAGGGATTCTCTAATTTTATAAATAAATTTTGATTTATTTTAGTCTTCCGCGGCCTAATCTTGAAAAAGTTTCAAGATCTAACCCTAAACCCTTGATCTGGTTCCTTCAAAAACTTTCTTCCTAAATAGATATCTTAAGAAAGATATCTATATGGAGCAACCTTTGAGTTTCACATCCAGTGATAGTGATCACAAGGTCTGCAAGCTGCAAAAGTTCATATATGGATGCAAACAAGCATCTCAGAGTTGGAACACTCACTTTAATGAGGTGATCAAATATTTGATTTCATAAAAATGAGCTGTGTGTATATAAAAGATCAGTGAGTACTGTCACATTCTTTGTATTATACGTAGATGACATTTTCTGATTGAGAATGATATTCTTATGCTGAAATTGATCAAAGTATGGTTATCAAAAGAATTCACCATGAAAGATCTAGGAGAAGCTTCCTACATTTTGGTATAAAGATCTATAGGGATAGATCAAAGTGGATGATAGGACTCTCACAGTGAATATACATAGAGAAGGTGCTGAAGAAATTAGGATAAAAATTTGAAGAGGGGTCTTTTGCCCCTTAGACATAGCATTCATCTCCCCAAGAAGATGTGTCCTGACATAGCCCTTGTCGTGAGTGTCACGAGAAGATGTCGGGCGAATCCAGACGAAGAACACTGGATTACTGTGAAAACATCCTTAAGTACTTGAGAAGGACTAAAAATTTATTATTGATCTTTGATAGAAGATCAGAGCTGAAAGTTAAGGGATACATCGATTCAGACTTCATGACTGATGTTAATAATAAAAGTCTACATCAGAATGTATTTCTTGTGTAATAGTGGTACGGTTAGCTGAAAAGTTCCAAGCAACCGATCATTGCAAATTCAACCATGGAAGCCAAGTACATCATCGCCTCTGAAGCTACTAAGAAAGACTTTTGGCTCAAGAAGTTTGTTCCAAAGCTGGGTATGATACCATCAGATGCTATTACACTGCACTGCAACAACAACAATACCATAGCCCTTGCTAAGGAGCCCAGATCTCACCAGAACTCCAAGCATATAGAGCAGCAGTTTCACATCATATATGAATACCTCGAGAAGAAGTTCATCAATGTGCAGAGAGTCGACTCCATACATAACGTGGCAGATTCACTGACCAAGCCTCTTAGCCAGTAAAAGACCAAAGCTCACCTTGAGAAGATGGGTCTTAGGTATATGGCCAATTGACTTTAGGTCAAGTGGGAGTTTGCTAGATGAGTACCCTAAAAGCCAATTATTGGCTAACATATTTTGTAATTTTCAGGCTTAATTTTATACTTGTAATACTTTTATTATTAATAAAAGATTTTCATTCTAATCATGTTTATGTGTCCATGATTTATCCTAGAAATTAACAAAGATAATTTTTGTATATTCTCAAAGTGTTAAGAATTTGAGACATACATTAATTAGTGATTAATTTTTAAATACTCCTAATCAAAGAATCATCATAGAGGATAGTGATCATTCAATTCAAATCGATGCACGGTTCACCTTCCTTATGGCAGATGAGTCTCGAGTCTGCAATATAGGGACATTGGGGTGAGGATGCGGATGATTTTTAGAGAACAACTTATACTGAGCATGACAAACATAAAAACTACTTGGATGTCTACTCACTCGTCAGTGGTTGACTCGATACTACAGGGGTGTGAGTGATCTTTGACCTGCATTATCATTGGCTATTCACAGCGAGGCTACTGAGTTTGACTGCACGTTTCCTTGATCCCTAGCCATTCGAGCCCTTACTATATATGTTGGCTATAGTAGGTTTAGATTCACTATTTGGAGTAGGATGCACCTAGATAGAATCTATCGACCTTGATAAAAAAGAGAAGTCTTATGTGATTTGCGAGACTGAGTTCAAAAGTCTTGGTCAAAGCAAGTGTGAATACTAGAAAGAGTTTTCACGAGATTCATAAATGAACTTGAGTCGAGCCAATCTAGTATATGACTGACGATGAGGTCTGACGAATTTTCATAATCTCCATCAAGTCGGGACTCACTATAGAATGACTGAATCATATGATAACTGCATCTAGAGGTTCACACTTTCATTCTACTTGGTTGCCACTACATACTGCTAGGTGTCACTGGTGGATTATGGAACTCATCGAATATCGTCTTGATGATTGATGACTCTCAAAGAGTAAAGCTGAAATTGTTCAATCCATCGAAAGAAGTTTTGATGATATTGTGATGGAGATTATAATATATCTCACTACCTGATAGAATGAAATCTATGGGATCACACATTAAGAGATTTAATCTTAAATTTACCAATTAGACTTGTGAAGTTCAAATTGGATTAGGATTTGATGAAATTCTATTGGATTTATGAGAACCATGCTAGCACATGGTTAAACCTAATTCTTCTTTAGACTTCAATTCCTTATTAGATAAGGATTGGATTAAGTCCATTGTCTTGAACCTAATCTAAATTTATTTTGATTTGGATTTAGTAGGATACCTATTTATGGGCTCAAAAGGATTAGATTAAGTCAATGAGTTGGCTAACTAATCTCTTATTTTCTTGCTTCTTACTTCCTTTTGTAGCATGAAATTGATGGAAAGAAGAGAGGAGGCGCAATCCTCCCTTTTGGCAGGTCCAAAGGGCGCCAACCCCTTGGAGTGGCGTGAGGATAAGAGAGGAGCCTGCCCCCTTTTTTGACTTGGCATAGAAGGAGAGAGAGAGAGAGGGGGCGTGGAGAGGGGCCACGCCCCCTCTCTTGTGTCAAAAATCTTAGAAGGGCGCCAAGAGTTGGCACCCAATTACTTGCCTCTTTAGTTATGGGGTGCCCACTCAGTCTGCCCTATTTACTGCAGGATGCCCCATCTACTTGCCAAAAGAGGTGAAGCCTATACCAATTAACTCTGATTTTCATAGAAATAATCAGATTAAAAAGATAGAAATCCTTATGAGATAAGGATTCGTCTTTTTAGGTTGATTGATTCTTGATTTGGAATCAAGAAAGGGTCTATATAAAGAGATGGTCTCTTAGGGTTTCATAATGTTTCAATTCATCAATTGAAAATCAGATCTCTCCCTCTCTCCTCTCCATGCCTCACCCTCTCTCTCTCCTCTCCTTCCACATCCAAAGGTTAGGCATACATCATCCCACATGCCTGAGTTAAAAGGTGTCTTTTCTAAAGTAAGGAACGAGAAAAAAAGGCTGCAGTTCAAGGGTTGAGGTTGCAGTCAAGATCAACAGTTGATCAAGGCTTAAAGAGGCTAAGATCCTACTTGAAAAAGAAGGATCTACCATGAGAAGAAGGATTCATGATTGATCCTGGTGGATACCTATAGAGACTGGACATGTGTGCGGCTCAAGGACCTTCAGATCTAAGATCATCAGTAGGCGGTGTATTTCAACCCGCACAAAGGTATTGAGATTTGATCTTTTCTTATTTAATTTTAGATTATATGCATGTCTTTATTCTTGGACTCGAATAGGATTAGATGAGATCTAATGTATATGGGGTTAAAGAGTTTAACCTGATTCATTTTCACTGCCCTTCAAAAAGATTTTTAAAATCTATGCATGCATCCTCCCAGTTTTTTAACACCAAAAATTCAATCTATGTGAGTAGCTCCCAATTAAAACCCACCGACTAAGACTGCCAAACTTATCTTAGACACCAACTGGTTAATATGTTTCAATTCGATTAACTTATAGACTTGGGTTCAACCGTGGAGCTATAATCGAGGTCCATCTTGGTCTAATCAAAGTCATGGACATTGATTAACTACAACTATTCAGAATTGATCAAGAGAAGAATTGACCCAATCAGAATTAATCATTAATTAGATTTGATCAATTACTTAACAAAGTTCATTATTTATGATTTCTAACTATAGTTAAATGGACCTGACTCGAGCTAACCTACAAACCCATGATTTATAAAAAGAAGGCCTTAGATCTTTGATTCTAAAATCTAGATCACCTAATTCTCAATTAAGTTTGGGCTAACATGGGTTGGGTTCGGTATTTAAAATAGTTTCAAATTTTGTAAAATATTTTATAAATTTTGTACAATCAACTTAAAATTAATTTTAGATCTAACATATAATATATCAGATCTAAAATAAATTTTTAAGCTCTTTTATTGTTTATCTTCATGGAAATTAATTGTGCAGTATTCCTACATGCCATAGGAGAATCCCATCGAATGGGAAAAGAGGACCATGAAATCCTACCTTCTCTTATGATCGAACGGCTATGGCGTCTACCCAATCCAACTACTATACTATTTAAATTAAATTAATTATTTAGATCTAATCTAAATAATAAAAAATCAAATTTTAAAGCGACATGCATAATATGCATGTCATAAGAAATGCGGCTCTAATACCACTGAAAGCAAACCGCAGGGATTTCATGCATGCATTTTAAAAATTTTATAATGAAATAAATTTAGATTAAATATTTTAAACTATAATGCAAGCATATGATCTGATCATAAAATATGTTACATAAGGATCTATGGCATGTAAAAATTTGAACTACAAAATTAGCATGTCATGCATGAAAACTAGTTTACATAGTAGATTAAATCTACAACTACTAAGGTTTCAAACCTTATACCTGAGCATGGGTCGATGATCACCATATTGATAGATGTGATAATGGGTTCTTTCTAATATCGAGAAGCCGCACAGCTTGTCCAGCCTCATTAGGATATCCACTCAAAGCTCCGATCAGATCGACCTTCTCCAGGAGTGCTACCTCGCACTAAAGGCACTGGATGGCTGATTTTTGCTCCTTCTTTGGATAACCCGGACTCTTTCGGATCTGAAGATGGACCAATAGGAGGAACACAAAATGGTAGAGGAAGAATAGAAAAGATTCTCTTTCTTTTCTTCTCACAAAACCCTAGAGTACCCACCTTAACACCTCATGCCCAAAGAGGAATCAGTATCTTCTTTTGTCGCACAAGAAGGCCACCCCTTTTGATTTTTCATGCCCCTTCCTAGATCTTTCTCACCCAAAAAATCAAGTATTTTGTCACACAAAATTTGACCCCTTCTTAAGGTGGCATCCCATAAAAGATAAGGATAAGGTGAGGTAGTTTGATTCAAGTTCAAACAAAGGTTTATCCTTATCACCATTCAAATCAAATTTGAATCTAACTTGTACCAAACATTATCCTTATCCATGAAGCTCAGAAAGAGGGTGACAAACATCTGATTGGCATGGAAATTCTTCACACAAAAACTGATTCTCACATGGGGAAGAGTGGTCGGCGTTTGGAAAGAGTCCAACTAAGTTTAGACTCTTACTTCTCATTCAAATTCAAACCTTTTGAACTTAAATTTTTAACCAACCTTCCCTTATCCAGAGTGGGTGACAAGAGCCTCTTTGGTGTGTAAAATCTCCACATAAAAAATTAGAACTCACATGGAGAGGAGGGCATGGAGAAATTGGTCAGTTCTTAGGAAGAGTCCAACCTAGTTTGGACTCTTTAGGGTTTATCTAATTAGGTCTCCATCCTAATCAAATTAGGTTAGACCTAATTAGACATCAAGATCTAATTTAATTAAGTACTTAACTAACTCAATTAAATTTTAATCAGATTAAAAATTAGTCAAGCTCAAGTCCTGATCAAATCAAAAATCAAACCTCCTTAGCAATTAGATCATCTCATAACCTAATTGGGTTAAACCAAATTGAATCCAATTCAATTAAACTTGAACCAAACCATATTGCTCAATAAAATTGAGCTAATTTATAATCTAATTACTTATTAATCCTCCTATAATTCACTAACTATAATTTTTGCATAAGGTTAATCATTAATTAAATTGATATTTATATCTTTAAATGATTCTCAATCGTCGGTCAGCCATTTGATCAGTCAGAAACTTCTTTTGAGTGTGACCCTATAGGTTCGAACCTAAGTCGGTAGCATGAAATAATTTTTTTATATCAATCAAAGTGACTATCTAGCAATAGTACCCAATATCCAGATAGGCTGAATGATTGTTAAGCAACATTCGAGAACCCATTGGTATATGGTCATCTTATAATTCATCCCTTTGATCTTGAATGCTCAGAATGAACTAAGATTTAATTATCAACCCTGATTGAATCATCCACATTGTATTTAACTTTTCAAATCCATCATATGGATTATCTCGATCGAGTTTTTACTGAATTAAAATACAAAGACGCATTAACTCCTACTTATTCAGAGGGGTTAATTCTATCTTGACTCACACACCGACTTCACAAGTACTTGGCTGTCCTAAAAATCTTTCATCACCGAATAAAAATTTAGATAGTCCAGTATCAAAGTACAATAAGTTGCTTGTAAGTCACCATGGTGATCTCAAATCAGAGAGACACTTATACCCATATCCTTCATAAGCTACTCTTGGCAGTAAAGTGCTCTATAGTTGGTCACATTCAGCAAGATGTACTCCTATGTCTCATTTGCATCCATGCTAGTGTCTCCATACTCTTTGGTTAAGAGGACAACCAACGTACATGACATACAAGGATCTACACTTGATATAGCTATCATTCTAATAATAAATATCATTTGGTCATGAACTAGGTTTAAGGACTAAACGATATATCCTCCTATATCCATTCAAATAGTCTTAAGGACTTCATCACAATATAAAGTTTAAAGAAGATGTATACAAAGTGATGATAACTTAATATATTTATTATTTAATAATTTATATATAATTTATAAATATGACTTCAACCATCAATAGGCTGATGATTGACTTTGGGACACAACTCTCAACACCCACATGCTGAGAGAATAGTCGAAAAATATGGTTAAGTGGACTAAATCAAATTTGATTTAGATTTAGATTCAATTCGAATCCAATTCGAATCTGATTCCAACCAATTTTGAAAAAGCTACTGATCCTAATCCAATTAGGATTCTTATTCAGATCCAACTTGATAAATTAACCCAATCAAGTCTTAATAAAATTAAATCTAATTAAATTAGATTTGATCTAAAATAATTAGGATTCAAATCGAATCTCTCATAATTGCTTGGATCATAATCTGCACCTCATACGTAGTGCTAGCTGGACATAGTCAATATTAATTTTGTATGACTTATAACTTAATTTGTAATCAAGTTAATCTATATATTCAATCAAGTCTCATACTTTCAAATTGAATACATAAATATTCGATCAATTCTTTCTATATTATTTGACTTTTGTGCACAACTTCATAGGCTCGAATACTAAGCCGGTAGCATAGGAACTTCTTTCTATACTAATCAAAGTGACCATCTAGCAGTGATACCCGATGTCCGGATAGATCGAATAATTGTAAAGTAATATTCAAAAATCTCGACATATGGTTACCGCATAATCGATACCTTTGATCCTAATGCTCAAGGTTACCTCAGGTTTAACTGTCAATCCTGAAACAGTCATCCACATCATATTTCAATCTTTCAAATCCATCATATGGATTATCCTGATTAAGATTTTACTAAATTAAATATAGTGATGCATTAACTTCTATAATTCAAAGAGATCAATTCCATCTTAATCTACACATAGAATTTACAAGTACTTGACTGTACCCAGTAACTTTCCGTCACTATATTAGAAATACAAATAGTTTGGCACCCAAGCACAGTGACTTACTTGCAAGTCACTACGATGATCTCAGATCTGAGGGACACTTATGCCCATACGTTTCATGAGTTACTCTTAGCAGTAGAGTGCTCAGCAGATGAGTCACTTATTCAGTGATGATGTACTCCTACATCTCACCTATATGTCATACCAGTGTCTCCATACTCCTTGATAATGAGGACAACCAACCTATATGGCACACAGTGACCTACACTCGATAATCATCATCATCCTATTAATGACGTATCATTTGATCGCGAACACATATAAGAACTATTTGATAAATTCTTTCTTATCGATCATAATATAGTTCTAAGGACTTCATTATAACACAAGAGTTCTAATAACGAAGATGTACACCTTATGATAAAAAAATCAAAAATATTTTTATTCATTGATCAATAATTCATATACAAATCTAATTATTTACAATAAGCCAATTGGCTTTAGGACATAATTCCTAATAGGCCCCATCTGGCTCGCATCATGCTCTTCGAGCTGGACTTCTCCACATCTGGATTTTAGCCGTTGTGGGTCGAATTCGAGGCATCAAATTCTAACAATCTCCACCTCAACTCAATATTCATCCTCACCTAACTTTGAGAGCTTTTGGATCTTCTCACCTCCATACCCTGGGGCAAACGTCTGCTACTCATGGATCGAAAAATATGGGAGTTGAGCCAGCCTGCTCGATTCCATCTCCATCCTGCATGATCTGAGACATGCTCAGAATAGCCTCCTGGCGATGTCATATATCATCCTCTCGAGTCTCCCATCTCGTCCCTAATTTATCTCCATCTGAAGTTCCACTTTGTATTGGGCTCCCGCTGGCATCTTCCATGATAGATGGCTTCTCCTTGCACAAGAAGCATTGATCAACCCTTCACAATTGATCTCCACCTTGATTGCACCTATCCTCTCCTTCTTCAATCTTGATCACCACTGTCGCAACTTGGACAACCACGCACTTTGGTACCCCTGGCTCTGATACTATTTATTGGATAGGATCCAATACCACTCGATACAGTTGGAAGAAAGAAGAGCTAAAATAAGACACAATCAAATATGTGAATTAGACCAAGGTCTACCTCCACGGGGCATGCAAGCTTCACTATGAGAAAAAAAAGTATAAGAGGAGACCACACACTTTCAACTCTCATACACCAACCTTCTCTCTCAACAAGAAGCACTCAATCTTATAAAAGCTCTCACAAAATCTTTCAAGGAGACCTTCTCACAGGCCTGCCATGCTAGGGTCCTCGACGCCCTTGGCTACTTTCTATGATGCAAGCAATAAGTACATTAAATATCCCCAAAGAAGTATCAAAATATCCACTAATTGACTTTTGTTCCTTAAGAATTGATGCTTTTGCTTGTGTTTTGCAGGAAAGATGATTGTCAACGCAAAGAGTCCGATTCGTAGGTTAAAAAAGAAATTGAAAGTAAATCAGACTCAAAATGGATCCCAAATGGAGACCCATAGGTGGCTCAAAATCCACCCAAACTGGATCAAAAATTAACTCAAAACCCAACCCAAATCGGCCCAAAATGCCACTCGATGTTTCGTGGACTAATCAGTTAGTCCACAAGAACCAGGGTGCGGTCCACAAAACAGCTCCATCGGTTCATGGCACGACGCATGGGTGAGGGCACAATTTGCACCATCTGATAGCTGTGAAGTGCTAGAACATACGATCGGATAGCTAAGGAAGCTCCATCCCATATCAAGTAATGGTGGCCCACATGTTTTGCATGATCGGACAGAGCAAAGTCATTCTTTGCATGATCAAATGGTTGGTGTTTGCTGTGGCTAGGAGAACTAAAATAGAGCTTTTATTTGCACTATCTGATGGTCCAGAATCTCTTGATAGCTTGATCCAACAACCAAAATTGAAGTCGGACTCTAATCTGACTATAATTGAGCTCTAATCAATGTGATCTGGGTGGTTGGTGTTGGGCATTATGTGGTGCTTCCAAGGCTCAGGGGATCAAGACTAAGTCCAAGGTTCAAAGTCTATGAGGTGGTCATGGGATTTCTAAGGCTAGTTTGGGCCCTAAGACAAAAGGCTGTCAACCTTTTGGATCTTAAAGTTTAGAAGTTTTGGGTCTTGAGGGGCTAACTTATATTTAGACTAGAATTGAGTTCAAGATTATGAGATTGGGTCAAGTCATGGTGTACATAAGCTTGGGTGAGTGCAATCTTATATTGAGTTAGCGAGGGGAGTTTTAAGTTGAGTCACATTGACCCTATATATAAAGATACGCTATATTCTGACTCGATGAAGCAAATAAATATAACATTATTTCTCCCTAACTTTTCTCTCTTCCTTCTTATCTCTCTGGTCTTCTCCACATTCTAGCAGTAAGAAACCCTAGGTTTCTTGGCCACCAATCTCAAAAAGGAAAGAAAGGAGGTGCTAGGGTTTCTAGCACCCTCCTTTGTTCAAGCTCCCTTTTGTGTGCCCCCTCTTGGCTGCCCAAGAGGAGTTCCACACCCCCATCTTTACTTTTGGAGGCCTCATCAATGGTGCTTCTAGATCTCAAAAGAAAGATTTCAGATCTGAAAGAAAAATGGTTCGAATCGAAGAAAAAAATTCTACTGATAGGATTTATAAGGCTGCTGAAATCCTAAAGGCTATTTTGTATTACTGTGTTGCTGGCCTTCAAGGACCTCCACAACCTGATTCTAGCTATTTTCAGACCTCCACAACCTGGGGAAGTTGCTCCAATAATTCATATCAGAGCATGGGTTGCGTGGAGAATGGAGACTCTAGAAGTTGAAAATCTTCAAAGGCTGAAATTTTAGCAAGGACTCTGTCAAGGTATTTCTCAAATCTCTTGGAGTTTTGTTATATTTTTAGTTTGGATCTAGCCATGAAAAGCAACACAAAGGTTGATTTTGAGAATTTTGATAGAAAAAAAAATTTTCATGTGAAAAGTTTGGATAAAAGATCTCCTGATTCAAGCAGATCTGCATGTGGCATTGGAGGAGAAGCCTGAAGGGATGATAGATCGTCAATAGATGTCCCTAGAGAAGAAGGCTTGTTCTGTGATTAGAGGATGTTTGGCGGATACAGCGCTCTACTTAGTGTTAAAGGAGAGGATCCCAAAAGGTTTGTGGTTGAAGTTGCACACCATATATATGGAAAAAAATATGTACAACAAGCTGATGTTGAAAAAGAGACTGTATCGCCTTCGGATGCAAGAAGGCGGAGATGTCTTGGGTCACATCCAAAAATTCGATCAGATGTGCAACGAGTTGCTGAATATTAGGATGAAGATGGAGAAGAAAGATAAGTCATTGCTACTGCTACACTCACTGCCCCTTCCTATGATCCATTGGTGACGACACTACTCTACGGTAAAGAGACCTTGGAGTATGAAGATATGGTCTCGGTGCTGCGGTCCAGTGAATAGAAGGAGAAGTTGACCAAGCAAGGTGCTCCCTAGGAAGGCTTAGCCATGGGGGAGAGATTAGGAAGAGGAAGGAAAGGAGGCAAGTCAAGAGGATGGTCAAAGTCTCGAAAGAGTAGGAGCAGGAAGGAAGTCAGGTGCTGCAAATGCAACAAGATCAGGCACTTCAAACAAGATTGCCCGCAGTGAAAGAATAAGAAGGAGATAAGGAAGGATCTGATGTGCTGAGTACGATGGCTGATAGTGAGGTGGAGGATAATCTCTTGATGGTATCAAATGGTCACAAGCAATACATAGATGTATGGACCCTGGATTCAGCCTATTCGCATCACTACACCCAACCAATCTTGATTCGCTTCATACATCAGGATGGATGAAGGGAGTGTGACACTTGGAGATGATCACCCATGTAGAGTTGCTGATATTAGAAGCATTTAGAAGAAGATGTTTGATGGGATGGTGAGGACTCTCACCAATATGAAGCACATCCCTGATCTGAAGAAGAATCTTGTGTCACTGGGTTTTCTGAAGTGGAGCGACTACAGCTTCAGCAGTTATGCCAGGTGTGGAGTGTTGAGCATCTCAAATGGAGCCATGATAGTGATGAGAGGTAGAAGGATGGAGAACAACCTTTATTGGATAAAGGACCTATAGTGACTAGAGAATCTGATGTAGCAGCAGCAGCGCAGGACCAGCAGGGGGCTCATCGATTGTGGCACTACCATCTAGGCCACATTAGAGATCATGGGATGAAGGAGCTGAGCAAGCATGGTATGATTTCAGATTTGGATAGAGATATCTTAGAGGTATATGAGCCATGTCAGATGAAAAAGCAGAGGAGAGTGTAATTTACCAGCAGTTCAGCCCACAGCATAGGTCCACTGGAACTAGTTCATACTGATGTGTAGGGACCGACCTCGATTTCAGTCAGAAATGGAGTGAGATACTTCTTGATCTTCATAAATAATTTCTCAAGAAAGGTATGGGTCTACTTCATGAAGAAAAAATCAGAAGTCTGTACCAAATTCAAGGTGTGGAAAGCTTGTTGGGATTTCATGGTTTCATACATGCAAAAAAATATTTCAAAACAAGTATGCAGCAGAAGTTAAAAATTCAGATTAAATCTAATATAATCTTAGAATACATAAGATCAAATCTTAAAATCATAAAATAAGATCTACATATGTGGGATAGGATTCAGATATAGAAATCAAATAAAGAAGAATAAATAGAGAAGACCTAATCTTCATACCTTGGCACGGGTCAATCTACACCATGAATCGATGATCGTGGATGTCTTCTGAAGGTTCCTTGAAACCACATAAATATTCGACCTCTATGAATATCCACACGAGGCTTCGATCTGATCAAAAGCTTCTTGATCTCATCGGGGTGCTAGCTCTCTTTCAAAGATCGCATCTTGATAGTTGAAAATTTTTCATTTCTCTCAAGACCCTCTTAGAGAAGAAGAAGAAATAGGAGGATGAAGATCTCTACGCTAGAGATCATAAGAAGAACACTTTCTTCTCTTTCTTCCTAAAATCTATGCATAAAATCTCTACACTAGAGATCTAAGAAAATATGTCTAACTCTTGGACAAAAGGGGAGAGAAAATTCTCTGTCCAAACTTGGACAAAAGAGGGAGAGAGAAGACCCTAACAATCAACCTTTGGCTGTTTGTAAGAAAGAAGGGATAAGGGCCAACAAATCTCATGCCTAGCCCCTTGTTGCTGTGCCTCTCTTCTCCAAGAATTTTCATGCACGCCCCCTTCTCTTTTGGCATCCAAAATCTGATCTATATCAGGTTAATTGCTGCCCCACTCTTATCCCTTGTTTAAATAGGATTAGGTTAGGGTTTTTGTTAAGAGTCCACATATCCTTGGACTCTTAAGTCATGCCGCCAACCTTCTTAGCTCTTGCACCAATAATTCTCACGAAATAAGGATTAGAGTGAACTCCTTTCATGCTGATCTTTCTCTCTCGATCATGGAGAAAAATAGGCACACAAACTTAAGTGGGTGTGGGGCTTTCTTGATGTGGCGCAAAGGAAGGAATCCTAGACCACCAGGACTCCTCTTTAGGTGGCTTATTTAAACCAAATCAATCACAATCTGATTAGGAATGGATTTGTCTCAAGTAGGTTGAAATCCAATCTAATTAGGAGCTCAATCTATCTAAATTAAAACCTAATCCAATTAGGAATTAGATGTCATCCAAATTCTAATCAAATTAAGAATTGTTCTCTCATACAATTGGGCTATCTCATAACCCAATTAGGCTTGATCAAATCAAACCCATGTCAAGTCAAATTGAATTTAATTCAATTAGACTTGATGCAAGCCCCATTGCTCAATCAAATTACACAATTACCAATCTAATTACTAATTAATCTTCTTATAACTTACTAACTCTTTAGTGAGTTACTTAATTGCAGCTTTTGTATTGGATTAATCATCAATCATATTGATAATTATATCCTATCGTGATTCATAATCATGATTCAACTCTCTGATAGTCAAAAGCCTCTTTGTGTGTGACCCCATAGATTCTATTCTATCTGGTAGTGAGATATAATATGATCCCTATTACAATATCATTAAAACTTCTTTCAATAGGTTGGAATCGTTCTAACTTCATCCATCAAAATTATCGATCATCGAGATGATGCTCGTGGGTCTCACAATCCACCAGTGACACCTAACAGTATGTAGTCGCAACCTAGTAGAATAAAAGATAATAAACCTCTGGTGTAGTTAACGTGTGATACAGTCCCTCTATCATGAGTTTCGACCAGATGGTAGGTCATAGATAAATCATCAAACCTTAACATCGATCATATAATGGATTCAATTAGCTCGAGTCCATGTGTGATTCTCATGAATTTTTTTTCTATCAATCACATTGCTATAGCCATAGACTTAAGGACTCAGCTTCTTAATTCTATAAGACTACTCTCCTCTATTAGGATCGACAGATTTCATCTAGATGCGCATCCTATTCCTATAGTGAACCAACTATCATCAACATCTACTATTAGGACTCATTGAGTCAATGTTGATGTGTAGTCAAACTCCAGTAGCCTCATTACGAGCAGTTGTGGCACCATAGATCAAAAGATCAGTCACACTACTGCAGCATCGAGAAAGTCACTAATGAATGAGCAGATATCCAAGTGACTTCTCATGTTGATCATGCTCAGTACTAGTTGTTCTCTAATAACCACCTACACTCTTACTCCAGTGTCACTACACCGTAGACTCGAGACTCATCTATCCGAAAGAAGCGATCCGTGCATCGATCTATTTTGATCAATCACCATCCCCATGATGATCCTATGATCATGAACAATTTAAGACTTAACCATC
>KE507388.1:44760-56770 GCA_000441515.1 Elaeis oleifera
CAAGATGAGCACAATCGTCTAATGATTGATTTTGGGACATATTTTCCAACAAAATCTTTAGAGGATGGGTCTAGGGTGTTCCTACTCTTGTATGTGGATGACATGCTTATAGCATGCAAGAGTAGGAAGGTTGTGCAGGAATTAAACGCAGCCTTGTCTCAGGAGTTTGAGATGAAGGATTTGGGGCCTGCGAGGAAGATCTTAGGCATAAAAATCTTTAGAGATCGAGCCAAGAGGATGCTGCATTTATCTCAGAGAGGTTACATCAAGAAGGTCTTGGAGAGGTTTGGGATGAAGGAAGCGAAACCGACGGAGCTGCCACTCGTCGAGCACTTTAGACTCTCGAAAATGATGTCACCACAGATTGAGATGAAGGCTCAGGAGATGAAGAGAGTGCCATATACCTCTAGTGTGGGGAGCTTTATGTATGCCATAGTATGTTGTAGGCTGGATATCGCCTACGCAGTGAGCCAGGTCAGCAGGTTTATAATGCAACCTAGCAAGGAGCACTGACAAGCACTGAAGGGGATCTTCAGATACTTGATGGGTACTGTTGGAGTTGACATCTGCTACAGATAGCGAGGAGGTGATGAGAGACTCTCCAACACATCTAAGGAGGCTGGAAGGTTGATTGGAGGGTTCATGGATACAGATTTTGATGGAAACATGGACACCTGACGATTGATGACATATTTTGTATTTAGCCTGTTTGGAGATCCCGTTTCATGGAGATCGTGCTAGTAGCCCATCAAAACCTTATCCATGATTGAGGTGGAGTACATTGGCATTACGGAGGTAGAAAAAGTGGCCTTATGGTTGAAGGGCTTGACGTTGGAGATGGGCCTCGCATAGGAGGCCGTCAGGATGCACTGCAACAATCAGAGTGTACTGTTATTTGCACAAAACTCTATCTACTATACGAGAATGAAGCACATCAATATTAGGTATCATTGGATCAGAGAGCTTGTGGAAGAAGGTGAGGTGGAGCTGGTGAAGCTCCACACCAAGAAGAATCCAGTAGGTGCACTGACGAAGGTACTTCCACGGGATAACTTTCAAAAATATATGACACTGATGTACTTGATAGATAGGACGGAGTTGGCTGAGGCCTTGGGGCACCAAGGTAGAGATTTCTGAGCCTTATGTGGTGCTCTCAAAGCTTAGGAGACCAAGGCTCAGCCCAAGATCCAAAGTCCATAAGGGGTCATGAAGTTTCTAGGGCTAGTTTAGGCCCTAGGACGAAAGGCTGTCAGCCTTTTGAGTCTTGAGACTTGGGAGTTTTGGGCTTTGAGGGGCTAACTTATATTTGGACTAGGATTGAGTCTGAGGTTGTAAGATTAGATAAAGTTATGGATGTACATGGGTTTGGGTGAGCGCAATCTTATATTGAGTTAGACAGGAGAGTTTTTGGATTGGGTCACATTGACCCTATATATAAAGATACGCTATATTCTGACTCGATGAAGCGAATGAATACAAAATCATTTTTTCCTAACTTTCTTTCTTTTTCTTCTTCTCTCTCTGATCTTCTTCACATTCTAGCAGCAAAAAATCTTAGGATTTCTTGGCCGCCAATCCCAAAAAGGAAAGAAAGGAGGCGCTAGGGTTCTAGCGCCCTCCTTTATGCAAGCCCCCTTTTGTGCGCCCTTCTTGGCCACCCAAGAGGAGTTTCATGCCCTCATCTTTTATTTTTTGGAGGCTTCATCAAGGGTGCTTCCAAATTCTAGAAAGAGGATTTCAGATCTAAAAGAGAAAGAGTTCAAATCGAAGAAGAAAATCTTACCGATAGGATTTTACAAGGCTGCTGAAATCCTAAAAGCTATTTTTGTGTTGCAGTGTTGCTGATCTTTAAGGACCTCCACAACCTTATCATAGCTATTTCCAGATGTCCACAACTTAAAAAAGTTGCTCCAATAGTTGGATGCTGATCGGACGGCTAGAAATGTTAGTTCATGCGGGATGCACTTAGGTTGCAATTTTGTGAGTTTTAACATGGCAATGAGACCTGTAAGCTATAGTATTCCGTGAGGAGATAGGAAAGCGGAAGTGGGCAACAGAGAAGAGTGCAAGTGGCAATAGAAAGCTTTTCTTTTTAATTTTCTAGTTATTATTTTAGGCTTTGGGAAAAAAGGAAGAATATGGAGGAAATGCTGGAGATTTCTATGCGGGGCTAAACACCTCCAACCTGAAAAGATGATGAAGCCTATAAATGATTTTTTTTTAATATTTAATTTTATATAATAAAATTATGCTATTATTTATTATTTTATTTTTGGAATATTGATCTAGTCTGCACGGCCTATACCTTCTACAGATGTGCCGTGATCTCTAGATACGGTACGTATCTAGAACAAATAGATTATCATATATTAGATTAAATTTTATATCTTGTAATTAGATTTAGATAGTTTGTACTCTAAATGGATGAGTCGTGATCTATGGATATGGTCCGTATCTCTCAGAGATAAACTATACTAATATCCTAATCACAAGTATTAATATTGTAATATAAAAAAGAAGAAAATAAAATCTATTTCATATGGTAGATTCAAAATTCTTGGATTACCTCTGTGACTTGCTTTTGTTCATAAATTACTTTAAATTTAATTCTCGCTATTTTATTCTTTTAAATTCTTCTATAATCAATTCTTATTTATTACTTCTTCATGAAATAATTATCCTAGATCTACGGAGATATGATCCCGACTCATCCTATCTATATAATTTGAGTTAATTTTATTTTTGACCATCCATGATAGCAATCAACAAGCCACTATATTATGCCATAGCCTCTATCCCTACACCCACGACCACTCATATGACCATTTCGGGACACTCTCGACTGGCCTACCTGCTGCTCACATCAAGCTACTCCTCAGTCGCTGCTGTTGATGCCCTAGGTATTCTCAGTCGCTTACAATCTCTTGGACCATCACTGAAATGGCCCCTACTCTCCTTAGGCTGTCAGGCTCTCTTTATAGGCCCAAATCCACATCCAAAATAGAATTATACCTTCAACAGGAGTCAGACAGCTTTTCTGATCATTGGATCATGCTTGGTCACATCCTCTATCGTAGGATCATGCACAAGGCTTCATACGCCATAATAAATCTCCCCTGCATCGCTCCGGTACATGGCTGGTGCAAAAATCATGAGAAACAGGTGTGAAACATCCTGAACCACATGTGGACCGCATGGTCGGTCAATAACAGTCACGTGGACCATAAAATCCTGTGCGGTCCACATGGACCACATCACACCATAAGCGTAGGCCCGTGCTGGGCCATACATGCACCTAGACCGCACGCCCGTGCTGGCCCTCTGCACCATGCACCCATGCTAGGCTAGCACTATTAAAAATATATCCTAAAATCAATCATTTGGATGATTGTATTTTTATAATTTATATATGAATTATGAATTAATAAAAATTATTTAGCATTATTCATCACAAGGTATACATCTTTCTTGAAAGAACTTATGTGTTGTGATGAAGTCCTTAGAACTATATGGCAATCGATAAAGGAGGACTTATCGAATAGTTCTTAAACATGTTCGGGACCAAATGATACGTCATTAGAGGATGATGGCATTTTATCGAGTGTAGATCATTGTATGCCATATAAGTTGGTTGTCCTCTTAACTGAGTGTGAAGACACTGGTATGGCACATAGATGAGATGTAGGAGTACATCATCACTAAAGAAGTGACTCACCTATGGAGTACTCTACTATCAAGAGCTTCTTGTAAAAATATGGGCATAAGTGTCTCTCGATCTGAGATCACCATGGTGACTTGCAAGTAACTTACTGTGCTTTGATGCTGAGCTATCTTAATTTCTAATTCAATGATAGAAAGTTTTTGAAAACAGTCATGTACTTATGATTGTTGGTGTGTGGATCAATATGGGATTGACCCCTCTATATTTCAGGAGTTGATGCATCACTATATTTTCATTGAATAAGACCTCGGTTGAAGCAATCCTGTTAGAAAATGTATCTTAAAATCAATTGTTTGGATGATTGCACTCTTTATAACTTGTATATAAATTATGAATTAATAAAATTATTTGATATTATTCATCGTAAGGTGTACATCTTCCTTGATAGAACTCATGTGTTGTGTTATAATGAAGTCCATAGAACTATATGACAATCGATAAATAAGAATATATTAAATAGTTCTTAAATATATTTGCGATCAAATGATACGTCATTGAGGGATGATGATATTTATCAAGTGTAGGTCGTTGTATACCATATAGGTTGATTGTCCTCTTAACCAAGGAGTGTGAAGATACTGGTATGGCATACAGGTGCGATATAGGAGTACATCATCATTGAACAAGTGACTCACCTACGGAGTGCTCTACTGTCAAGAGCTGCTTGCGAAGAATATGAGCATAAGTGTCTCTCCAACTTGAGATCACTATGGTGACTTATAAGCAACTCACTATGTTTTGGTGCTGGACTATCTGAATTTCTAATTCAGTGATGGAAGATTTTTGAGCATAGTCAAGTATTTATGGTAGTTGGTGTGTGCATCAAGATGGGATTGACCCTTCTGCATTTCAGGAGTTGATGCATCACTGTATTTCAATTGAGTAAGACCTCAATCAGGGCAATCCATGTGATGGGTCATAAGAATTGAAAAGATTGAAATACAATGTGGATGATCTTGGGTTGATAGTTAAACCCTAGGTCATTCTGAGCATTCAGGATCAATAGAATGAATTATGCGATATCCATATTCTATGATTCTTGAGTGTTGCCTTACAGACATTCGACCTATCTGGACATTGAAAACCATTGCTAGATGTTAACTTTGATTAGTACAAAAATATTTTCTATGCTACGGCTTAGTGTTCGAACCTATGGAGTCATGCACAAAAGTCAGGCAAAGTAGGAAAAAATTGACCTAAGTCTATGAGTTCAATTTGAAAGTATGTGACTTGATTGAATAAATAGATTAGCTTAATTGAGAATTAAGTTAGAAGTTATATAGAATTAAAGAGTTGACTATGTCTAGCTAGCACTAGACATGAGATTTAGGTTTAATTTCAGAGATGATAATGATCTGATCAATGATCCAAGAGATTTATGAGAGATTGATTTTATGTCCTAATTAATTTTAGATTAGATATGATTTAATTAAGACATAATTGGGTTTAATATCTAAGTTAGACTTGGAGATAAATCCTAATTGGATTAGGAATAGCAACCTTTCCGAATAGGATTTAAATTGAAATTGTATTGACCCAAATATGTGCCAAATTTGATTTGTAGTTTATGAGGTCTTCAATATCTAATTTTATCTCTCATTATGGGCAGACAAATGGACTGATTTGGTGCCTAATGTGGGATGCCCAATCCCTTTGGGCATGAGCTATTAGGTGATGCAAAATGTTGGTGCCATTCCTACATGGTTTGGGTTTTTCATATGGCATAAAGAGTTTGAATTTGATTTAAATTAATTAAACCTAATCTCCAAGTGGAACCTGAAATTTGAGAGTCCCAATTAGATTAGGACTAAGAGTTTAAAATACCTATATAAGGAGGGCTATGGACATGAGGCGGAAAGAGAAAAGAAGAAGTCTACATAGGGCATGAGATAGGAGGAGCTTGGGTTGCATGTCTTGCCTTGGGATGCACGTCCCAAGGTAGTAGGAGAACCTGGGTTGTGAGTCCTAGCCTGGGTCATGCATCCCATCCTGGGATGCATGTCCCAAGGCAGCAAGCATGGAAAAAGGAGACTCAACATCCCCCTCCCTTGGTGTGTGACACTTGGCATATGGGGTTCTCTTCTAGGTGTGGAGCACCATTTTAGGCATCCTCCTTCTTCAACCCTCTTCCAGTTGTTTGAAATCTGATTTCAGTAGCTGTCTCTTTCTTCCCTCCTGTTGGTTGATCATCTCTCTTCTCTATGGAGCCTAGCATGTGCACGAAGTAGAGGGCCTATACTTTTAGGCCTCGTAAGGCTTTGAATTTAAGCAAGAAACCCTCAATATTTCATCTCTATTGTACTGCAACTAAGATAAATATAAATATTATATTACCACTAGAATAAAAAATTTTTTAGATGCATCCTGACCATCCGATTGGATTGGATAATTTTTTCTTCAACTGGTATCAGAGTCAGGTTGATATATGGATACATAGATTAATTTTTTGATATGAATATATATGATATATGATCAAAATTTTATGTTAGATATTAAATCTGATTTAGACTTATTAGTATAAAATTTATGATCTAGTTTTGATTAGATTTTAAAAATCTAATCAATAGTTGATTGAAGGTTGTTATAAATCTATTATAACAGAATTTTCTTGATGTAAATTTTGATGAAATAATAATCAAATTAAATCTATTTAAATCTATTTTTATAGAATTTTGTAGTGTTATTTTGGATTGAATGTTAGATATAATCAATATCTAAATTGAATCTATTTTGATAGATTTTTGATCTAATTATAACAAAATTCTGCACTGTGCAAAATCGGGTCTAACCAAAATTTTATTTCTATACATTCATGTGTGTGTTTGAATTATTTTCTATATGATTTCATATCTCAATTGAATATTTTATATGCTACATAAAAGTAGGTTCAGATCTAAAATTTATTTGCAACATCATATGATGATGTGATCTAATTAGATTAGATGTATGATACATATGATATGATCATGTTCATATGTGTGCATGCTTGGATTTTGTTAATTGCATTGGTAGATGAAATTAATTTTAGAAATTAGATTTCTAATCTAAGTAGTCCAGTAGTCGAATTGAGATGATCATCAGACCGTCCGATCATAAGACGTAGTAGAGATTGAGTCCCTCTCTTGTCCATTCGATAGATTCTCTTATGACATGTAGCAGTGCTACTGTGATCAAGTCTCATAGTGCAATGGTATCATGCAAGGGCATTCAAGTCCAATCGAACTAACCAATCTAAGGCAGACCAAAGCCAGGCAGAATATTTTTTTACAAGAAGCTGGGACTGGAAGAGGAATTGTCCTCTATGTCTAGTTTCCTTGACCCGAATAGGCCTAGAAAAAAAATCAACAAAGGATTGCTGGACAAGGTACTTATATGATAACATCTTGAAATTTCAATGTCTGTGATACTACTTCTTAGGTATTGGATACCGAAAGTCTGATTCATATCAACAATTTGTTAAAAAGGCTTCAGGTCAGTAGAAATTTAAGAATAGCGAACGATTTTTGAATATTAGAGATGGAAGAGCTATTCCAATTCTACCTATAGAAAAGTTTAGCTTGCTCTCAATTTAAATATCATTGTTTTAGATGATTGTCATTATTGCTCATCTTTCCTTATGAATGTTATTTCATAGGCCTTTTGGCCAAGGATGGTTATAATTTTCAATAAAAAAAATTATGTGATATCATAATGAATGGTGTCACGATTATACGTAGATAATTAAAATATGATATCACAGTCTGTTAGTATAATGTACATATCGAACAAACACCCTAGAATAGATATTGTCACTAATACCTATCTGTGGCATTATAGGCTTGATCATATAAATAGGAACAAGATGGATAAGTTAATCAAAGAGAGTGTCCTTGAAATCAATGATTGTAAATCATTGCCAATAAGTGAGTTCTGTGCTCTTGGGAAGATGACAAAGTCATCCTTTATCGAAAAGGTGAACGAGCCAGTAATGTTCTAGATCTAGTATATAGTGATGTATGTGGACCTGTGAATATAGGAGCCAGAGGAGGGTATTACAACTTCATTACATTTATGATGATCTATCGAGATATGGGTACATCTACCTTATGAAGCACAAGTCTAGAATCATTTAAATATTCAAACGATTTAATAATTTAGTAGAAAAATAAATTAAAAAGAATATTAAAACTCTTCGGTCTGATCAAGGAGGTGAATATCTTTTCAATGAGTTTTTGACATCTTTAGAAGAGAATGTGATTCTCTCATAATGGACACATCCTGAGAGAAGGAATTGAACTCTATTAGACATGGTTCGATCCATGATAGGATTTGTGAGTCTGTCGATCTATTTTGGGGTTATGCTCTTGAGACTGCTTGTTATGTTCTAAATAATATTTCGAGTAAATAGATCACAAAAACTCCATATGAGATATGGACTGAGCATAGACCAATATCCTCTTACTTTTGGATTTTGGTTTGTTCGGTTTATGTAAAATATTTACAGATTGACAAGCTTGAATCTTGATCCGATAAGTGCATATTTATAGGGTATTTTAAGGAGTTTAGGATATACTATTTCTATCATACTGAAGAATAAAAGATGTTTGTTAGCAATAAGGTATTCTTTTTAGAAAAGAAGCTCCTTATAGAAGGAACTGATACCACTAAGGTTGAACTTAAGAAAGTTCAAAAGGTAGAAGAACCAATACAGACAAGTAGAAACATAGAACTGAATTTGATTAGATCAAACTCAGAGCCCATTATTGAGGCACTTTGAAGGAGATCTGGTAGCGTACCACATCAGTTGGTCAGATACTATCGTTTGTTGGTTCGAGACGGTGATCTTATTGAATTAGATGAGAACGATGAGGATCTAATCGCCTCCATGGATGCCATGCAAAGATCCAACTCTAACAAGTGGCTTGATACCATGAAATCTAACATGGAGTCCATGGAGATCATTCGTATATGGACACTAGTTGATCCACCCAAAGGGATAAAACTCATAGGGTGTAGATGGATTTTCAAAAGAAAAAAGAGGCACAAATGGAAAGGTGAAGACTTATAAAGCTTGTTTGGTTGTCAAAGAATATTGTCAATGTTATAGTGTTGACTATAACAAGATGATATTTCCTGTGATAATGCTCTCAGAGTTGGAACATGCATTTTGATAAGATCAAAATGTATGACTTCGTTAGGAAGAAAAAGAACCATGCATTTATAAATGGGCTAATGATTCTGCAGTCATCTTTTTTATACTATATATGGATGACATACTATTAATAAAAATAATATTCCTACTTTATAAAGTATAAAGCTGTGGCTATCATCACAGTTCTCTATGAAAGATTTGAGAGAAGCATCCTAAATCTTAGAGATAAGATCTATAGAGATAGATCTAAAAGATTGCTTGGATTGCCTAATCCACGTACATAGATACCATTCTGAAAAGGTTCAGCATAGAGAATTTTAAGAAAGGCTATCTTTTGATAGACCATAGAATTACTGTCTCTAAAAAAATTGTCTGATAACTCCTCAAGATAGAGAGTGTATGAGTAGAGTCCCGTATATTTTGATAATGAGATCTATCATGTACATCATGACATGTATGAGGTCGAATATGGTATACTCACTAAGAGTAGTGAGTAGGTACCAGACTGATCCGGTGAGAAACATTGGAAGGTTGTAGAGGCAACCCTAAGTATTTGAGAAATACTAAAAGGTCTAATTGCTAATCTATGGAGACATTGACTTGAAACTTGTGGGATGTGTTGATTTCAATTTCAGTCAGATCATGATGACAGAAAAAGTGTATCGGATTATATGTTTATCCTAAATGGTAGAGCGATATGCTAGAAAAATTTCAGCCAGTTTATTGTAGCCAATTCTATTTGCAAGGCAGAGTACATTGCGACATTCGATGCTGTAAAGGAAGTAGTTTGGTTGTAGAAGTTCATTAACGAGCAATGGAGTGGCACCCTCCATTAATGGTCCAGACCTACTGTATTGTGACAACACTAGAGCCATAGCTCAGACTAATGAATAGTAGTCCCATCAGAGATCGAAACACACTCTGTATCACTATCACCTTGCATGGGAGGTCATGGATCAAGGTGACGTCGATCTTCAGAAGATCGACGAAAGGAAGAACTTGACCGATCCATGTGCTAAAGCCTTGGGAATCAAAGAGTTCGACGAACTTAAAAGAAGATGGGTATTAGATACTATACCAACTGCCTTTTGTCCTAGTGAGAGTTGTTAAGAATATATCCTAAATCAATTGTTTAGATGATTACGCTCTTTATAATTTGTATATGAATTATGAAGAATTAATAAAAGTTATTTGGTATTATTCATCACAAGATGTACATCTTTCCTGATAGAATTCACGCGTTGTGTTATGATGAAGTCCTTAGAACTATATGACAATCGATAAAAGAGGATTTTTGAATAGTTCTTAAACATATTTACGATCAAATAATACGTCATTAAGGGATGATGATGTTTATCAAGTACAAGTCATTGTGTACCATATAGGTTGGTTCTCCTCTTAACTAAGGAGTGTGGAGATACTGGTATGGCATATAGGTGAGATGTAAAAGTATATCATCACTAAATAAGTGTCTCACCTACAAAGCATTCTGCTGTCAAGAGCTACTCATGAAGAATATGGGCATAAGTGTCCCTCCGACCTGAGATCACGACAGTGACTTGCAAGCAACTCATTGTTCTTTGCTGCTAGACTACTTGAGTTTCTAATTCAGTGATGGAAGATTTTGGGTATAGTCAAGTATTTGTGGTAGTTGGTATGTGGATCAAGATGGGATTGATCTCTCCGTATTTTAGGAGTTATTACATCACTGTATTTCAATTGAGTAAGACCTCGGCCAGGGCAATCCATGTGATGGGTCATAGAATTTAAAAAGATTGAAATATAATGTGGATGACTAATCCAGGGTTGATAGTTATGTTGGGTTTTGGGAGTGCAACAGAAGATAGATTTCAAAAATTTTTCTTGAAATTGAAAACTCTTGAAAATCCAAAAATCCTAAGACCCCTTAACCATATAGTTAATAATAACTAATAGGTATAAAACTCATACCTATTAAGTCAATGAAAAAAGAGAAGAAGCCGATAATTGATTCTATAAGACCATCAAGTGTGAGTCCTCTAATATTGATCCACATAGGAAGTTGATCAAAGAATACTCCGACAGAACCTTATCTATGAATTGCTTCACCAATTGAGCCGTTTAGCCCACCCTGGACCAAGACCCCTCTTAGATGAACCCTTAGCATTTTTTCTAACTCTCTCTACTCTCTAAATCACTTTCTACTCTCTTCCTAAGTCTTGTCTTAAAATCAGCAGACTTATCTTAACAAAAGAGCTTTGTTCTAACAAGACAAGGAAAGAGAGGGATTGATTTTTGCCTGAGAGTTGAATGCCTTGAACTTTCAGAATGAGTCCTATTTATAGGAACAGAAAGGGTGTAGAAAAGAGCTTAGATATGTTTCTTCACATGTCCCTTAAATCAGCATATCAAAAAATTAAGATACTTATTTGAGAAGAACTCCTAACTTTCAAATACGTTGATTCAGGTTCTGCTCGCATCTATCTATGTTGTGATAAGGATTCAACATCCTTCTTTAAATCAAAGAATTCTAATTTCTACCATGCGAAAAGCTCTTTGAATGAGGCTTCTGATGGGACAATTTCAAGTCATGAGAATATCCCAACGAGAACAAATTCTAGTGTGAAGTTGCGACTGTTTGCATCGCTTCATCCCATGCATGCCAGAAATAAAGGATGTTTGATGCCCATCTGGCCATAGCACACTTTAAAGTTCTACCATCCAGATAGAGGGCTGAGAGGGCTCCACATGGGTCTTAGTTCAGATAAAAAGGATACTTAAAATGTCTTAACCAACCAAAACAAGATCGGTAAAATTTTCATCGCATCTTTCCATAGTTTGGCATCCAACAATATTTTCATATCAATTCAGATTTAATTCTAATCTTATCAGAATTCAAGGGATGCATAAATGATTTTTTTATCCATTTGAAAACTAATAAAATAAGTGTTTAACTTGTAGGACTTTCAGTCCTTTTGCATGCCATTAAATATCATCGCATAACCCCACACATGCCTAGAGTCCACGCCCCTTGGACTCTTCCAAGGGGCATGGATAAAGTTTCAATGTCCAAACTAATACCCATCTGATAAAGCTCAATCTATTCAGGATCTTATATAAATAGATAAGTCCAATTAAACAAGGTTTAAGCCAAATCTAATTTGGCTGGAAGCAAGGTT
>KE507389.1:12929-23182 GCA_000441515.1 Elaeis oleifera
TAGAAAGAGCTTCAAGTGAAACTTTAAATTTATATCCAATTCAACTATTAATGGATTCATCTAGACTACATACAGAAACTGCTGAAGAAATTTTTAAAAGAGCTCTATCTCCCTACAAGAAGATCTATGGAAAATATTTTGAAAAAAACTATGAATTACAAAGATCAGAAGCCTCTACTTCTAAAGCACCATCCAGAAATCAAAGCATAAAAGAAGAAATAGAAGAAGTTTATATGATCGATGACGACTTCACCACCTATCATCCAAAGACAAGAACTAGAATGTTCTTTTGAAAAGAGAAAATATATATATATATTTCTTACTAACCCTTCTACCAAAATTTGGATAGAAATTTTTTATCTGTAGGTATAATTTAGTGGCTCTTCTAGCCACTTCTACACTCAGATGACTATCACTATTCTTTGAAGGCAACATCAACTACTATTGAAATTGGTTTAATTCTTAGAAATAGTTCATCCTCAAAAGCTGATTTACACCAAGATCTAAAGATGACAAACAAGCTATAGGAAGATTCCTGACATAATCACTATTCATTTACAGGAAGATTTCTGACACAGTACACAGAAGACAAAATGCTACAGGAACCGGACTCAAAATCAATTATGTTGCTACTTCAGTTACGATTTTGAGAAACTTTCAGACTCCAAACCAAGTGAAGTCCATCCGGACTCCAAACTAATTGAAGTCCGCATAGTTCGACTGCATAATACCTTTCCTTGCCTATAAATAGAGGGGAAGGCATCCATTCAGGAGGGGCCGAGCGCGGAGAGGCAAGGTCGAGAGGGCTTTAGTTCTGATGACAGGTCCCTCTTTCTTTCTCCATTCTTCTTTCTCCTCTTCTCTTCTAATCCTTCATCTTCTTCCTCTCAATCCTCCATTAAGCTTCTTCATCCTTCCATTTTCTCCACGAAGCATTCATCTTCTCCACATAAACCTTCTTAAGCTCCTTGGTTTGTTTCCTCCATACCAACAACTCCATGTGAAGGCATCTTCTTCCTTCCACCAATACCACCTCATCCACCCATTCCATTAAAAACTACACTCTCCCCACATCTCCAGAAGACTTCTCTATCTTTTTCAATTGTTTAATCCCTCTCTCTTCCATTTTCCTCCATCAAAATGAAGGTTCCTCATCATTTCTCCATTTCCATCACATTCCACCAACTCCTTTCCACTAAAAAATTCATCCCATCCACTTCTTCCACAGATTCCTCCACAGAAACCTTAGTTCTCTGTCATTTGAGCCATAACCTATGTGAGTTTATATAAATAAGTGTGCTTATAGTGTGTTTACTCATGTATTAGCATATATTAGCTCTTGTAGTTTATATTTAAGTTTGCTTAAGCTTGATTAGTGTACATAAAGCTTGTACGGTGTGTATTTCAATTTCATCAGACTCTATGTAAGTATGTTTTATAAATAAAGCTCATTTTTCTTTCATTTTACTATTGTTAATTAGGTTTTAAGCTTTTTTTATGCTTAAGCTTGTTTATATTACTGTTCATATTACTATTTATTGCTATAACTATACTATAGCTAATTACTGTAATATATGTACTGTGCAGTACTGTCGCAGAAATACTATACAGTACTGTTGTGCACTGTAGCATGTTAATGTAGTACGACGGTAAACAATCAAAATGCTACCGATACTGTGAATTAAATAATGGATCAGTCTCTTAAGGGTAAATAACCCTAAGATTGGTAGAGATTGTGAAGTAAATAATAGATCAACCAGGATAAATAATCCAAATATCACCTATAACATGTTATAAGGTTGTACTAAAATCATAGTACAATCTATCATACAATCATAAAGTAAACAACAGAGTGATTATATGCTATTTAATTAGTTAAAGTACTTTATTTTATTTTAAACTTTTGTTTATTTCTTTGTTCCATTATTTAAGTACTGTACTTTATTTTATTTTGTTAGTTTTATCCTTTCCTTTATATTAAGTAATTTATTTATTTAAGTTTATCTACTCTTAGTTAAACTTAATTCTAGATATTTTACTTTATTTCTATTTTATTTACTATATTTCTCTTAGTTAAGTTTTATTTCTTTATGTTTTATTCTTTCTATTAATAATCCTTTTCATTTTTGGTTTGTTCTTCTCTTAGTTTAGTTTATTTACTATAGCAGTTAGTCTAATAGTTCTATTAGCTTTACTTATTCTGTAGTTAATTTATCTTTTGGTTATAGTTCATAGTTTATAGTTTACTTTTATTAGTAGTTTAATTGTTTACTCGGTAGTTTATATTTTATATTAATAGCCTAGAATTTACTCTATAATTTATTTACTTCATTTATCCTTCTTGTTCTTATATTAGTTCTTTTTGCTTTTATATCAGTCTATTTACTTGCAGTCTAGATTGTCTTAGTAATTAGAAAATTTAATTCATTAACTTATTGTCTCTAGTTTTACTTAGTTACTAGCTTTTGTTCTCTTATTAACTTTCTGATAATTTATGTTCTGGTTTATAATTAGCTTAGCTTGTGTCCTATTTGTGTTTCTTTATTAGCTCTCCATAAGTTTATGTTTCAGTTTGTAATTTTTATAGTTTGGTATCTTGTTTTGCACTTTAGTTCGCCTTAGACTTCCATTAGCCTTTGTAGCCTGTGTCTTAGTTTAGATTTACATCTTTTCATCACATGTCTAAGTGTTGTTAATCCTTTACCTTGTTTCTTGCAAGATTTACTCTAGTCTATCCTTTATCTCCATTCTATATGTCTATCTGTTCATCCTTTATCTTTATTTCTGTGTCTAAGTAGGTATTATCTATAGGCTTGACCTCATTTACTCCTCAATCATAATCATTTTGCTTTTACTCCTGGATTCTGGATTGTTAGTTATACGGTGCTTGTGGGCAGTATCGTATACCTTATAGTTCGTCTATCCATCTACTGCTTCTAGCCTACCCATTTGCTGCTTCTACGTATATGCATGTAGCTTTTACTGCTGTGTCACACTGCTATGATAATATACCTCTGTGGCTCCGACCCACTCACACACATACACACTGCTGCTTCCACGCGTATGCGCAATTTTATTTCTTTCTATTAGTAGTCTTTTTTATTTTTGACTTGCTTGCAATGAAGCGATTATATGCTATTTAATTAGTTAAAGTACTTTGTTTTACTTTAAGCTTTTGTTTCATTTTGTTAGTTTTGTCCTTGTTTAATCCCTCTCTCTTCCATTTCCTCCATCAAACAAAGGTTCCACATCATTTCTCCATTTCCATCACATTCCACCAACTCCTTTCCATTAAAAATTCATCCCATCTACTTCTTCCACAGATTCCTCCACAGACTTCTCAAATCTCTATTATTTGAGTCGTAACCCATGTGAGTTTTTGTAAATAAGTATACTTATGGCGTGTTTACTCATATATTAGCATATATTAGCGCTTGTAGTTTGTATTTAAGTTTGCTTAAATTTGATTAGTGTATATAAAGCTTGTACGGTGTATATTTCAATTTCATCAGACTCTATGTAAGTGTGCTTTTGTAAATAAAGCATATTTTTCTTCATTGTACTATTGTTAATTAGATTTTAAGCTTTCTTTATGCTTAAGATTGTTTATATTACTGCTCATATTACTGTTTATTGCTGTAGCTGTACTGTAGCTAATTACTGTAGTATATGCACTGTGCAGTACTGTAGCAAAAATACTATGCAGTACTATTGTGCACTGTAGCATGTTACTGTAGCATGACGGTAAACAATCGAAATGCTACTGAGACTATGAAGTAAACAATGGATCAGTCTCTTAAGGGTAAACAACCTTAAGATTTGTAGAGATTGTGAAGTAAACAATGGATCAATCAGGGTAAACAACCCAAATACCACCTATAACATGTTATAAGATTATACTAAAACTATAGTACAATCTATCGTGCAATCACGAAGTAAACAACAGAGCGATTATATGCTATTTATTTAGTTAAAGTACTTTATTTTACTTTAGGCTTTTGTTTCATTTTGTTACGTTTATCCTTTCATTTATATTAAGTAATTTTATTTTATTTAAGTTTATCTACTCTTAGTTAAACTTAGTTCTGTACATTTTATTTTATTTCTATTTTATTTACTGCATTTCTCTTAGTTAAGTTTTATTTCTTTATGTTTTATTTCTTTCTATTAATAATCCTTTTCATTTTGGTTTTTCTTCTCTTAGTTTAGTTTATTTACTACAGCAGTTAGTCTAATAGTTTTGTTAGCTTTACTTATTCTATAGTTAATTTAACTTTTGGTTATAGTTCATAATTTGTAGTTTACTTTTATTAGTAGTATAATAGTTTACTTAATAGTTTATAATTTATATTAATAGCCTAGAATTTATTCTACAGTTTATTTATTGTATTTATGCTTCTTGCTCTGATACCAAGAGATTTTAGAAAAGCCATGACAGCTCATGTTGATCATTTATCTGAAAAAGAATTATCTTTGATAGTACTAAAAGAGAAAATAAGACTATCAGATGAACACTCAGACCAAATCATACAAAGAATTTAAGATAGGCTAGTTCAAAGCTTCGAATTCAGATAAAGAGTTTGGCCATAAATCAGTTGTAGAAGTAGTTTCTTCAAGATTTTCATAAGAAAGAATTCTATCAAATTAATTCAGTATAATTTTATCTAATTCTTCTGAGAGTTTCTTATCAGATTGTTCTTCATAGAGATCAAATATTGGAGGTACCTCAGTTAGATCCGTATAATCTTCCTCAGTGATTTCAGTGTAATTTTTGATTGGTACCTTCAATTGACTAATGCTTGGACTTAACTCAGAGGATTGTAATAAAGATATAAAATTTAGATTGACATCAGTATCAGTATCGAGATTATAAATAATTTTAATGATTTTATCAGAAGGGTTTTCTTTAATCAAATTTTATCAAATTCTTCAGATGAATTATTTCAGTTTCAACTTTCAAGAGATTGGGTAGAGTATCGATCTTGATATTTAGGATTTATATTTTCAAATCCTCTAGGATAATACTTTATAAACTAGTCAAAAAAGAATATTCTTTAGGGACTAACATTCTCTTGGTCTTAGGAACTAAGCTTGACCTTATATACTCCGTGTGTATGTGTGGGTCGGAGCCACAGAGATATATTAAGTAGCCTACCCATTTGCATGTGTACGCACATTGGCCCGGGTCAATTTGATATTAGAGCCATTTTTCATGCCAGGGAGGAGATTTGGTGATTTTCTTAGCCATATAGAGCGGACCAGATAGTGAGTGCGGTAAATTTGCTTTAGCCGAGGAAGGCATTTAAGGTGGTAAGTCGCAAATAGCCTATTGGTGTAGTCTCTATGGCTGGTATCCTTAGATCTCTTGCCCACATTATAAGTAATCCTATTATTAAAATATCATTTTAATTCAAAAAGATCTAAACAAGGTAAAATGAAGAGAAAAACTGTAACCATTGAGGAGCTAGATGATAGGTTAGATGATTATAGTATAGAACTTAAAATAAAACTTCTTTTGACCCTCTAGGTAATATTAAAATAGATGTAAAATAAATAGCTAGATTAGTAGTTAAAGATATATTTGATACATATTTAGATGATAGATATTTAAGAATAGCTGATTTTCAGATAGATAGGAAACTACTTAGTGCAGACTTTAATTTATTAAAATTAAAAAAATAGTTTTACAGAATCTATAATAAAAGAAATAAATTTATTAGAGAAGTTTGGTCTGTCCAAATGAGAAATGAAGAAAGAAATTTTTTTTTTTGACTGGTTTATAAAGTACTATTCAAGAGGTCTTGAAACTATAAATTCTAGATATTAAGAGTTTGAAATTAAGGTTCTTTCTCAAAAATGGATGATATCTCCATCTAAAAAGAAAATACAAGATGCCAACAGCCTGCTAAAAGTTCTTACTGAAAATCTAAAGGTTACTTTAAACCCTAGTAAGTCAGTCACTACTGTGAAGGAAATAAATGCCAAACTGCTAAAAACAAGTAATAGTCCATAGAAAATTATGACTGAGGATCATAAAGAAATTCTTTATGATAAAATCTTTGGGGATTTAGAACAAGACTGTAGGGATTATTCCCTTAAAGAGACACAGATTGATTACCTTTTAGGGGATGAGAGAGAATCTAAATTTGATATGGATCATTATGACAATTTATTAGTAAAGATTGGTGACTTATCTACTGAAATTGATCCATTTGAAGAATCTGACGAAACTCTGATTAAAAAAAATCTTTCTGAGGAGATTACAAAGGATGATCATAATCCCAATATTGACCCTAAATTAATTACTAAAAATAATTTGAGTCTTATATCTTTAACTGAATTCTCTGTGTCAAGCCCAAGCATCTCTCATTCAAAGGTACCGATTAAAAATGAAATTATTAAGGAGGTCACTAAGTAAGAATATTTGGATCTAACTAAGATATCTTCAATACCCGATCTCCTACAAGAACAGTCAAAAAAGGAAAGGTTTTAAAATTAGTCTTTGATAGTTTGCAAATCAAAATTCCTCGACCAAGTTTTAGAGTGACTTTTAGAAATCAATATGAGCAACAAAAGGGTTTAGACAGAAAAGAATCAAGTTATCAATATGAATCTAGATGGAATTATGACAAAAGGGCTAGAAAATACTTAAAGAAGGAAAAGAAAAGGATTCTATCAAATTATATTCTATAATTGAAAATGATATGATCCTGGTTCTAGTTAGAGATGAATAATTTATAACTCATATGATCATTTTTTTATGAAAGAAAAGAGATTAAAATCTCTCTTAAACCAAGAAGATAAAGTAGCTAAAAAGGATAAAATTTTCAATAGAAAATCTCATCTTGAAGATCTGTTAAGAGAGAAAGTTTTGATGAAAAAGGAAATAGCCATACTTAAAGAAAACTAAGTTTCTTTGAAGAAACTTCTAGCATAAAGATAAATGAACCTCAAAATATTTTAGATATCGATTCAAGAGACTCAATAGAATTAATTGAAAGATATATAAAACAAAAATGGTTCTATAAGATTTTGTTCAAAATAAAAAAAGAATTTCAATTTAACAAATAGCTTTACTTGATTCAGGAGCAGATGTAAACTGTATCAAAGAAGGACTTGTTCCCTCTTAATATTTTGAAAAATCAACTCATAGAGTCCAAATAGCTAACGGAGGTGAACTTAAAGTAGAATATAAGATTCCCGAAGTTCACATTTGCATTGGTAAAACATGCATTCAAACTCCATGTTTACTTGTAAAAAATCTTACATAAGGTATAATACTAGGAAATCCTTTTTAACCCTTATACAACCCCTTACTATTACCAAAAAAGGAATTATTTCATTTATAAAGGGCAAAAGAGTTAGACTTCGATTCTGCTCGAAACCAGAAGAGGCTTTTCTTAACCAACTAGAAAAGGTCGTTAAAGGTAAAGAAAATTTCTAGATGAAATATCTTATGAAATAAAAATATGAGGATTCAAAGAACCCTATCTAGTAAAAAATTTCAAGAAAAAGTTTTAGCATTAGAAAATCAATTTAAAGAAAATGTTTGTTCTGAACTACCCTCAGCTTTCTGGTATAGAAAGAACATCAGGTTAGCCTACCTTATACTCCTGATTTTCATGAAGATAAAATTCCTACAAAAGCTAGACCTATTCAAATGAATAAAAGGCTTCTAGAAATTTGCAAGGAAGAAATTAAAATCCTATTAGAGAAAGGCTTAATCAGGAAAAGCTCTTCATCATGGAGTTGTGCAGCCTTTTATGTTGAAAATATAGCAAAGAAAGAAGAGGGGTACCTAGATTAGTAATTAACTACAAACCCTTAAATAAAGTCTTATAGTGGATAAGATCTCCTATACCTAGTAAGCAAGACTTAATAAAAAAATTCAAGGATCTAGGATATACTCTAAATTTGATATGAAATCAAAATTTTGGCAGATACAAATTAAAGAAGAAGATAGATATAAAACTACTTTTACTACACCCTTTGGCCACTATGAATGGAATGTAATGCCTTTGGTTTAAAAAATGCTCCTTCTAAATTCTAAAAAATTATGAATGAAATCTTTCTTCCTTATACTAATTTTATAATTGTATACATAGACGATGTGCTTGTATTCTCAGAAAATATAGATCAACACTGGAAACACTTGAACATCTTTTATAAAGTAATATTTTAAATAGACTAGTAATTTCAGCAAGAAAAATAAAACTCTTCCAAACCAAAATTCAATTCTTATGTTTAAATAAATTTGATCAAATCTCTGCTATAAATAAAGTCATTCAATTTGCTGATAAATTTTTAGATGAAATTAAAGATAAAAGGCAATTACAAAGGTTTTTAGGGTGTCTGAATTATGTTGCTGATTTTTATGAATCTCTTGCTAAAGATAAAATAATTCTAACTGATAGACTCAGAAAAAATCTACCAGCTTGGAATGAGCACCACACAATGGTGGTAAGAAAGATTAAAGAAAGGTAAGATGTCTTTCCTGTTTAAATATTGCTCATCAAGATGCCTCCAAAATTGTAGAAACCGACGCATCTGACATAGGATATGGAGGTATATTGAAACAAAAATGGATGATAAAGAAATTTGATAAGATTTACTTTGGTACATGGAATGATATCCAGAAAAATTACTCTACTATAAAAAAAGAATCCTTACAATTGTAAAGGTAATATCAAAATTCCAAAGAGACTTATTAAATTAGCAATTTCTTCTACGAATAGACTGTAAAGCAGCTAAAGATATTCTACAAAAGGATGTTGAAAATTTAGTATCTAAACAAATATTTGCAAGATGGCAAGCTATTCTTTCTTGTTTGATTTCAACATTGAATATATTAAAGGAGAAACAAACTCTCTTCCTGACTTCTTATCTCGTGAATTTTTGCAGGGAGAGAAATTTAGAAGAATAATCAAATTAGAAGGACTGCTCTCAAAAAAAAAATTTCTTATTTTACAACCTAGGCTATCACCAGAATCATATAATCTAATAAATCAGGTATGGGAAACTCATCTCTTAAACCAAAAGAAAGACTTTCGAAAAGCCTTAACAGCCTTGCTGATCATATGACAAAAAAAAATTAATCTTTGAGGATGATGAGAGAGTAGATAAAATTAGTAGGTGAATAGTCAAAATAAATAACTCCTGAATTGATTACTCTCTATTAAATCTGTGACCTAGTTGAAACACCAACAATGGTAAAGCTAAAGAGACTTGATTGTTGGAAAAAATCTCAAGAGGCCCTAAATTCTGAATTACTTGATGATATTCTTCATAGAGTAACTCAGCCTGATGAATTAAAAGGTTAATTGAAGGACTGCATATATTTCTTATAAATGGATATGATTATCCTAAACTATACCTACCATTATTTAATACCTTTGTCAAAAAGAAGTTCGAGCTCTATATAAGGGATTGGTTCAAATAGTATCTGTAGATTCCTTTTTAAGTCTACACATATTTCCAGCAGTAGTCAGTGAAGTCATTGATAACTGGTATATTTTTATATTTATTGAAGATATTTTTAGTAATTTATGATGCTAACATCTTCTTAAAAATCTAATTTCATAAATAAATTAGATTTTCTTATAAAAATAAATAATTTTAAAAAATATAAAATTAGAACATATTTATAAAAATAGATGTTGATTTAATTGAGAATCTAAGTACCAAAATATTGAAAAATTAATAAAAAATTTAATGCATATTTTTTTAATTTTTTAGGCAAAAATCAGAGTGAAAATCGAGCCAAAATATCCTAAAAAATATTAAAAATTATCTTCAGTGCACGGTGGACCGACCGCTCGGTCCACAGAAGCAAGGGCACGGTCCACAGAACAGTTCGTGGTTCACAGGCATGGTCCACAGTGGAAGGAAGGATTTTGTCCTGATCGACTGTCCAGATCAAATCTATTGTGCGATCCAACGGTTGAGGATGCTCTCGATTTTGAATAGGAATGATTTTGCATGATCCGACGGCTAGAATCTCATCTGAAGCGCGATCGGACAGCTGTGGCGGCATTCGACTTTGTTAAGGAGAGATTTGCACCATCCAATGGCTAAAATTCCATCTGGAACATGATCGAATGGTCAAAAATATATCCGACTTTGATAAGGATTAAAACATTAGATTTTGAGCTGATTTGGGTGGCTCAAAGACGATCCGACGGTCAGAGATTAATGTAAAGGGTATTATATGAATTCTAAGGGTTTTAGGACTCTTTTTTCTAGCAAAAAAATAT
>KE507389.1:28989-39174 GCA_000441515.1 Elaeis oleifera
TATTGAGAAATTAATAAGGAATTTAATGCATATTTTTTTAATTTTTTAAGCAAAATTGGGGCAAAAATCGAGCCAAAATACCTTAAAAAATATTAAATATTACCTTCGATGCATGGTGGACCGATCGCTCGATGCACAGAAGCAAGGGTACGGTACACATAATAGTTCACGATCCACAGGCGCGGTCCACAGTGGAAGGAAGGCTTTTACGTTGATCGATGGTTCAATCAAATCTATCACGTGATCCAATGACTGAGAATGCTCCCAACTTTGAATAGGAATGATTTTGCACAATCTGACAGCTAGAATCTTATCTGAAGCACGATCGGACAGCTGTGGTGGCATTCGATTTTGTTAAGGAGAGATTTGTGCCATTCAACAACTGAAATTTTATCTGGAGTGCGATCGGATGGTTAGAAATGCATCCAACTTTGATAAGGATTAAAACATCAGATTTGAGCTGATCTGGATGGTTCAAAGGCGATCCGACGGCCAAAAATTAATGTAAAGGATATTATACAAATTCTAAGGGTTTTAGGACTCTATTTCCTATCAAAAAATATAAAAGTTCACCTATAAATAGGAGACCTGGGAATAAGTGTAGACAAGAGAAAAATTAGAGAAAAATAAGAAAAAATAAGAAGAAAAAATCAAGGAAATTTAGGGATCAAATATTGGTAGATTATGGAGCTAGAGATATTGATGCATGGCTAAGTCTCTTCAATCGAGGAATACGATGAATCCTGTAAATGAGTTTTATTTATTTTTTTATATTTAATTTTATATAATAAATTATACTTTATTTCATATCTTTTATTTTTTTGAGGTATTGATCTAGCCTACACGACCTATACCCTCTATTGACGTGCCGTGATCCCTGGATACAGTATGTGCTTTGGAGAGATAGATCGTAGTATATGAGATTAAATCTTAGATCTTGTAATTAAATTTAGATAGTTTATACTCCAACAGAATGAGCTGTAATCACAAGAATTAATATTGCAACATAAGAAGAAAAGAAATAAATCTAATTTGCATGGTGGAATTGAAATTCTTGAGTTATTTCTTTTACTTATTTTCTTTCACAAATTAATTTATATTTGCAATTGAATTCTTACTATTTTTTTTAATCCTTCTACAATCAATTCTCTTTATTTTGCTTAAAAAAAAAGATAATCACCCTAGATCCCCATGGAAATGATCCCTACTCACCCTATCTATATAGTTTGAGTTGGTTTTATTCTTGACTGCCTACGACAGTGATCAGTCATCTATGAGGTAGGAAAATGGTTTAAGATATATTGAAGGTTGAAATTTTTAGTGGTATTGGAAACAAAAAATTGGAACTGTAGTACTCCCTTTTCAAATCTATGAAGTAAGCCACTGTAAGGAAGAAGAAGACTATATTGTAATAACTGACAAAGAAAAAGAAGAACTTTCAAAAAATTTAACCTCAAAGAATATCAAACAATAAGTTATTTACAAATCTATTGGGAGGCTCACAAGAAAAAGACTCAACAATGCTGGTCAGATGGAAGGATCTGGGCAACCACATTAATCTGCATAAAAATAGAAGAAGCAGTAGAAGAAGTTTGGGGTAGAACATGGGAACCTTTACTGAATATAAAAAATTACCCTAAAAAGTTCAAGATAGATTCTAGCATCAAGAAGATATTCTAAAAATCTAGGCAAAGACTTTCAATCTGAAGATCAGACCATCTTTGAAGATCTAGCATCTCCTGACTTTGAAAATCTGCCATCTCCTGAAGCTTTGGCATCACCTCTTCTCAATCAATTTACTCCAGAATGTTGAGCTTTATATATAAAAAAAAAAGAAAATATTTTCTTACTAACTCTTCTATCAAAATTTTGGTAGAAAAAGTTTTTTGTAGGTATAATTTAGTGGCTCTTTTAAGCCACTTCTACAATCAAGACGACTACCATTATTCTCTGAAGGCAACATCAACTACTATTGAAGCCAGTTTAATTCTTAGAGACAGTTCATCCTCAAAAGTCAGTCTACACCAGGATCCAAAGACAACAAAGAAGCTGCAGAAAGATTTCTGATATTGTCACTATTCATACAGGAAGAACAAAGAAGCTACAGGAAGATTTCTAACACTATACAGAGACGACAAGATACTATAGGAATTCGGACTTAAAATCAATTAAGTTTTGACTTCGGATCCGACTTCTAGAGGTTTTCGGACTCTAAGCAAAGTGAAGTTTGCTCGGACTTCAAAATAATTAAAGTCTGCATAGTTCACCTCCTTGCCTATAAATAAAGGGCAAGACATCCACTCTAGGGGAGGCCAAGCACTGAGAGGCGAGGCCGAGAGGGTTCGGTTCTGATGACAGGGTCCCTCTTTCTTTCTCCATTCTCCCTTCTCCTCTTCTCTTCTAATCCTTCAACTTCTTCCTCGCAATCCTCCATTAAGCTTCTTCATCCCTCCGTTTTCTCCATAAAGCTCTCATATTCTCCATATAAACTTCCATTAATCTCCTCTTTTGTTTCCTCCACCGACAACACCATGTGAAGTCATCTCCCTTTCATCCACTTTCATTTGTTTATTCTCTTCTCCCATCTACCAGACTTCCACTTCTCCACCAAAGCCTAGCTTCCATCATCATTCCACATTAAAAACTCATCCCATCACCATGTTCTTACACCTCTTCATTATAAAACTCTTTTTCACCAACATCACTTCCCTTCATTAAAAATTCATCCCATCCACTTCTTCCACAGATTCCTCCACAAAAATCTTGGTTCTCTATCATTTGAGCCATAACCCATGTGAGTTTTTGTAAATAAGTGCGCTTATGGTGTGTTTACTCATGTATTAGCATAGATTAATGCTCGTGGTTTGTATTTAAATTTGTTTAAGCTTGATTACTATACATAAAGCTTATACGGTATGTATTTCAATTTTATCAAACTCTATGTAAGTATACTTTGTAAATAAAGTCCATTTTTCTTTCATTTTACTGTTGTTAATTAGATTTTAAGTTTTCTTAATGTTTAAGCTTGTTACTATTTATTACTGTAGCTATACTGTAGCTAATCACTGTAGCATATGCATTGTGCAGTACTGTTGCGCACTGTAGCATGTTACTGTAGCATAATGATAAATAACTGAAATGCTACCGATACTATAAAGTAAACAATGGATCAGTCTCCTAAGGGTAAACAATCCTAAGGTAGAGATTGTGAAGTAAACAACGGATCAATCAAGATAAATAACCCAAATACTACCTGTAATATGTTATAAGATTGTACTAAAATCATAGTACAATCTATCGTGCAATCGCAAAGTAAACAATAGAGCGATTATATGCTATTTAATTAGTTAAAGTACTTTATTTTACTTGAAGCTTTTGTTTCATTTTGTTAGTTTTATCCTTTCTTTTATATTAAGTAGTTTTATTTAGTTCTATACATTTTACTTTGTTTACTACATTTTTCTTAGTTAAAGTTTTATTTCTTTCTATTAGTAGTCTTTTTATTTTGACTTGCTCTACTCTTACTTATTTTATTTACTTCAGCCAGTTAGCAATTAGTTGGTTTGCTCTGTGTTTACGTAGTTTAGTTTACTTACTGCAATCAGTTAACAATTAGTTTGTTTGTCTTATTTAGTGTAGTTAGTTAGTAATCAGTTTGTTTCTTCTATTAGCTTGTTTACTTATTTTATAGTTAATTTATCTTTTTGTCTATAGTTCATAGTTTGTAGTTTACTCTTATTAATAGTTTACTCTATAGTTTATTTATTGCATTTATGCTTCTTGCTCTTATATTAGTTCTTCTTACTTTTGCATCAGTCTGTTTACTTGCAGTCTGGATAGTCTTAATAATTAAAAAATTAATTCATTAACCTATATTCCCTAGTGTACATGCAGTTATTAGCTTTCTGTTAATTTATCTTTCAATTTTTAATTAGCTTACTTGTGTTCTGTTTATACTCTTTTTATTAGCTTTCTGTTAGTTTATATTTTAGTTTGTAATTTTTTATAGTTTGATATCTTGTTTGCACTTTAGTTCGCCTTAGACTTCCATTACCCTATGTCTTAGTGTTTGCCTTAGACTTCCATTAGCCTATGTCTTAGTTTAGGTTTTATCTTATGCACTTAGTTTATCTTTAGACTTTTATTAGTTTGTATCTGTTCCTCTTATGTCTGGGTGCTTGCTAGTCTGTCCTTCATCTCCATTCTACATACTTATCTGTTAGTTCTTTATTTTATTTTTGTAGTTTGTCTACCATCTGTTTAGGTATTATCTATAGATCTAACCTTTACTCCTCAATCATAATCATTTTGCTTTTACTCCTAGGTTTCAGGCTATTAGTTATACGGTACTTGCGGGTAGTATCGTATTCCTTATAGTTCGTCTATCCATTTACTGCTTCTACGTGTACACACGTAGCCTACCCATTTGCTGCATCTATGTGTACGCACATAGCTTTTACTGCTGTGTCACACTGCTGTGACAATATATCTCTATGGCTCCGACCCACTCACACACACACATTGCTGCTTCTATGCGTACGCACGTTGGCCTAGGTCAATTTGATATTAGAGCCATTTTTTGTGTCAGAGAGGGGATCTGGTGATTTTCTTAGCCGTATAGAGCGGACTAGACAGCGAGTGCGGTAAATCCCGCTTTAGCCGAGGAAGGCATTTAGGGTGGTAAGTCACAAATAGTCTGTTGGTGTCATCTCTATGGTTGGTATCTTTAGATCTCTTACCGTACTTCTTAAATCTGAAATAGGTGAGAAACCTACTTGTATTAGAACTATGTCAATAAAAATAGATCTTCTGTAAGCTTTGAGGAGTTAGAGGATAGTATAGAAATTTGAAAAATACCTAAGGTAAGTTTTAATGAAATATATCATAAGACACATTTTCTCTCTAGAAATAAATAATTTGTTAAAATTATAGAAAATTTTTTTATTAGTTCCAACCAAGAAATGATATGATTTTTAAAAAGAGAAGACTTAGACCAAATACCTTCTGGATATAAATATTTGCATATAGGATTTGTCCAGGTCTCTATCAAGCTATTAACTCGAATGGGTCTTAATACTTCAGCACTAGGCTGTTTAAGAGACTGTCGAATTTTAGATTTTAAAGATTCTTTATTAGGTCTCATAGAAGCTAATTTGAGTAATGGACCAGTATTCTTTAATATTGGCCCAAACTTCTCTGTTTTATTAATAGATCCAAATATCTTTGATTGTCTCCCTCTTAATCTGATTACTTCAGGATATGAGATGAAACCAAGTATAAAAACCTATTTGTTACTTATAGAATTTACTACAAAGCTATGACTACGGATAGTTCTGGAGTAAAACTTGCAACTTCAAAGGGATTAACAACTTTGTTTATGGCCAATCTGAAAATAACTATATAACTCCTAAAAGATTAAAATCAAGTTATAGAACCCAAAGAAGTTTAAAACTTTGAAGCTAATAGAATCATAGAAACTCCTGATGGGAATGTAGAAGTATATTTTATACTAGTAGAAGAATTATAATAGATAGGAGAATTTCTACATCTGATATACCTATTTTGAAAAGAAAAGGCTCAATCAAGATCTTCAGATATTACATATACTATGTATGAGCCGGTAAGATCTAAACCTGAAATCAATATAATTGACTTTGATGAATTTCAGATAAATAAAAAACTACTAAAGGAAGAGTTTGACTTTAAAAAAATAGAGATAAAAAATAATGGTTCTTCGATACTTTTAATAAGAAGGAGCGAAACATTATTAAAGACCTCTGGTTTAAACATATAAAAACTGAAGAAAGGCACATCTTCTTCTTTGATTGGTTTAATAATTACTTTGAAGATATCAGATCTAGTCTACAAGTTGCTATGATCAAAACTATTTCTAGATCATGAAAAACTGAAAGAGGTCTTGATATAGATTCAATACATCCTCCTTTCGAGCTTGTATTAGTTGATGGAGGAATTCGTGTCAATCCTATAAAATTATTTGCTACTGGTCTTAAAGAAACTCTTAGGGTAGAACATCTTGGGCAAATTATTAAACAATAAAATTTTACCAATCTTGCTCTCGGTACTATAGGAAGACAAACTGAAAGGATCGAAAACATCCTTTTAGAGAGAAGAGAAGAAGCTAGAACAATTATCAAAAGATTTCTTGAGAATCCAAAGATAAAAAAGGTTCAAATACCATTCAGTAAGGAAGACAAAGCTTCTTCTATGAGAAATGCTCTACCTATGTTTAATGTTCATGAGTTAGACTCTTCCAAAATCAGATTAGGACCAACTTTTTCTGATAAATTTATCAGTCAAATTAGTGCTAAAATGAATGGCCTTAATCTTAAAGATATGATAAATTATCTATCAGCTGAATTTTTTGAAGAACTGTGTATATCTCAAGATGAAGAAGGATATTATTCTGAAGACTCTGAGGAAGAATTAATAGGATTACGAACGATATGGACAATGTAGAGGTTAATAGACTTTATGATTATAAGCCATTATGACAGGCTCCTAGGATAAAGAATTATTATCCTAGACCAACTTATGCAGATTTATGGTTAGAAGAAAATCCTGACATAACTTCTTCACAATTTGATGGTAGAAGTCTTGTGGAATGAAACTTAGATGAATTCTCTGAATATCAAATCATTACTATGTGTCGTTTAATAATGATGTATGCAAATGCTTGTAGAGTTCCAGAAAATTTTGAACCAAATATAGTTACTATGATAATATCTGGCTTCTCAGGACAACTAAGAGGTTGGTGGGATAATTATCTCACTATTCATCAAAAGCATGAGATTATGACTGCTATCAAAAGAGAACCTGATGTGGTAGTTACCTTAATTTTAGATATCCTTTACCATTTTGTAGGAGACTATGTAGACATATATGAAAAACTAGGGAACAATTGATCAATCTTAAGTGCAAAACTATGTCTGATTTTAAATGGTACAAGGATACATACTTTTCTAAACTTTATCAACTTTTTGACCCAAATCAAGAGTTTTGGAAAGAAAACTTCATATCAGGGTTACCTCCTTTGTTTGCTGAGAAAGTTAGAAATAGATTAAGAAATGAAGGAGATGGTAGTATAAATTATAAGTAATTAGATATGAAAAAAATAGCTCAAAAGGTACAATTAGAAGGAGCTAAATTATGTAATGATTTAAAGATTAGAGATCAGTTAAAGAATAGAATTACTTGAAAAAAGAAATTAGGTAATTTCTGTTACTAGTTCAGATTTCAACTAGATCAACCATATAAGAAAAATCTAAAAATCAAAAGAATATAAAAGAAGTATTATGATAAAAGACCTTCAAAGAAAGGAAAGAGTTCTTCCAAACCATATTCTAAAAAGAACAAAGTAAAGACTGAATATCCAAAAACAAAACCTCTGGTCTGTTATAAATGCAATCATAAAGGACACTAAGCAAATCGATGCTATAAAAATACTAAAGCAAAAATTAGAGAAATATTTGAGGAAAATACTCTGAAAGATATGAAAGAAAGTTAAAAGACTTGATCAACAACCTAGATCTAGAATCAGAATCTGAAACCAATAACTCTGAAGAATGTTCTTGTTGTGAAGAAACTCTCCATGATCATATCAGTGATAAAACCATTTCAGTATTATCCAATGAAGAATAATTTATAGCTGATATGATTGATTCCCTTAAAAATTTTGAAGATAGATAGGATCAATTGGAGAAGTTTTTTTACCTTAGTCAAAACTCAAAACCCAAATCTCTAAAACCCAATAGAAATTGAAAATCTTTATACTATGGATAAAATTTTCAAAGACTAAGGCAAATCAAACAGAAATCTCAAAAACCTAGTCTAGACGAATTAATTAAAGAACAAGTTCTTATAAAGAATGAATTAGCCCAGCTTAAAGAAGAATTGAAAACCATTAAGGAAATCCCTATTGAAGAAACAACTGAAAGAGAAACTCTATCTGAAATAAATAGAAAATTAAAAGCTCCAATAATCAATGAAGAAAATACATCTGAAGATTTTTTAAGATCAATTGATAGATATATAAAATAGAAATGGTACTGTGAAATCCTTTTCAAACTAAAAGGGGCTATAGCTTTAAACATAAAGCTTTAATTGACTCTGGAGCTGATGTTAACTGCATGAGAGAAGATCTAATTTCTCTCATCTATTATGAAAATTAACTTAAAAAATTTAGACAGCGAATGGTGAAAATTTGAGTGTACATTATAAGATTCCTGAAGTTCATATTTATGTAAAAAAGATTTGCATCCAAACCTCTTTCTTATTAATTAAATCCTTAAAACAAGGAGTTATATTAGGAAAGCCCTTTTTAACTCAAATCAAACCTTTCACAGTTATGAATGAAGGCATATCTGCCTTTACAAAGAAAAAATATTATGTTTAAATTCTATTCAGAACCAGAAGAATCTTTTTTAGATCTTTTAAAAGGATCTGCAGAAGTAGAAATTGTAAATGTATTATCTAATAAATTTTCTTTGAATGACAGGAAGAAAGAAGTAGTATCCACTTTAGGAGAAAAAGATTTAAAATCATTACACTCACCTCTTTATTTTAATAGGAATATTAATGAAGGAGAACACCTATCCAGCCTGAACAATTTTGAAGAAGGTAAAATTTTTTATCCTAAAACTCCTCATCCTACACCCTTTATCTCTCTAGAAGGGCAATCAAAAGAAAAAATATGCAATGAGCCAAAAAAGAAAGGAAGAGCTATTTGAAAAAAGTGAAAGAAGATTTAACTCTTGATCTTTAGTGTTATTTTGACAAAATAATGCAATCTCATGAAGCCAAAGAAATATTCAGAGAATTATATCCCTATCTTGCAATGGAGCGGTACTGGCTAATACTTATCATACCAAACATCAACATCAAAGCAACTTAAACTATGATTAGAGCACTATACTAGGGATTGGTCAGAAAAGTTACTGTCAACTGCTCTTATCCTATGGACATATTCCCAGACGTAGTTGCTACTATTCTGAAGCAAGCTCGGAAAGACAGAAGAAAATTAGACATATTGATATATAGCAGTATTGAAGAAAGAGAAATTAAGAAAATTATATATCCTTTCTAGTTTTATCATATAACTCTACTCCCAGAAAGAGAAACTGAATATCTCCCCAGATACAACCAATTCAAGTTCATCAATGGAATAGAAGTGAAAGAATTTATAGAAATACCGATATGAAAGATTATATACTCTCTAACTACAAAGAAATATATTGGACAGCCAAGATCAAGAGTCTTCGAGCAAAAAAATGTTGGATAGATAAAAGGATATGGGTTACGATAGACCTACCATAGTAATACTAGAGAAAGAAGGAAGTTGGGATATTTGTTGAATCCAAAAATTATTCGAAAAAATAAAGAATGAACTAGAGTATCCCTAGAATATAATAATTCTCTCTCAGCAAGGCAAAGAAGAAGATAAGACCACCCAGGGTTTTGATGACTCCTTCGATCTTGCTAAGTTACTCTTCTACATCGAAGAATGAAAAAAAAAAAGGAAAAAAATTTACTACTAACTCTTCTACCAAACTCTTGGTAGAAAAAAAATTTTTGTAGGTACAATCCAGTGGCTCTTCTAGCCACTTCTACAACCAAATCAACTACTACTATATTAAATCCAGTTTAATTCGTAAAAAAGGTTCAACTTCAAAAGCCGATCTACACCAGGATCTAAAGACAATAAAAAAGCTACAGGAAGATTCCTAACATTATCACTATTCATCTACAGGAAGATTCCTAACACTATACAAAAATGACAAAATGCTACAAAAAATCGGACTTAAAATCAATTAAGTTCCGACTTCGGGTCCAACTTCCAAAGGCTTCTAGATTCCAAAATAAGTGAAGTCCACCCAGATTCCAAACAAGTTGAAGTCTGCATAGTTCTTTCCCTCACCTATAAATAAAAGGGAAGGCATCCGCTCAGGAGGAGGCTGAGCGCAGAGAAGCAAGGCCGAGAAGGGTTGCTGCGAATGATAGAATCTCTCTTTTCCATCTCCATCTTCTTCCTTTCCTCCTTTCTTCCTTTGGCTCTTTTCACTAATCCCTCCATCTCCTCTGCAAAGCTTTCATCTCTTCCACATAACCTCCATAAATCCTCCATCTTCTCTACATAATCTTTCAATCTCTATCAGTTGTTCCTTCATC
>KE507390.1:109441-119633 GCA_000441515.1 Elaeis oleifera
AAATTGATATCATATAAAAATTAATTAGAAGCAAATATGAATGCGTAAGGAATAAATTTTTGATAAAATCTATTTTGGTGTAGTACTAATTCTCGATAGAATTTAGATCTAAATATCCATCAAAATGGATTCAATTTAGATCTGAAATAAGTCCCACTTCATATTAAAAATAACAACTTTAAAATTTTATTAAAATAAATTTAAAATAGATTTTAAATCTCATTGTTATTTTATCAAATATTCAGCAATAGCAAAATTCTGTTATAACAATCTTATAACAACCTTAATCAACTATTAATTAGGATCATCTAATCTAATTAAAATTAGATCAAAAATTTTATATAAATAGATTTAAATTAGATTTAATATCTAACATAAAATTTTAATTATATATAATATATAATTAATCTAAAAAAATTTAGTTATGCATGTATGTATTAATGACCTGCTCTGATACCAATTGAAGGGAAAAGAAACTATTCTTTTCAGATAGCCCAAGTTGCATAAAAAATTTTTCTATTAATCTACATGAATAAGGATCAAATTCTTACCTGATTAGTAATAAAATTAAAGATTAAATCTTCAAAAATCTGAAACAAACCTTCGCCGAGTTCTGAAAGTACGGATCCTCTACTTCGCATACATGCCAAACAACGCAAGAAAGTGGGATAAACTCAGATCGAATCACCTTCACAACCTAATTAAATGAGGAAGGAGATATGCTAGTGTGACACCTCACACCCACAAGGAGGATGCCCAAGATGGGTCCCATGGCAAGGAGAAAGGGGGCAGCTACTAGGGAGATGCCAAGGGAGGAAGGAGGGACTTCCCTCTTCTCATGCCTCTCTCTCTTTCTCTCTTCTCTTAATCTGATTTATTCTTATGCATCCATAAGTAGAGATCCTCTCTATTTATAGATGAATCTCATAACCTAATAAGTATAGGACTCTTAATTCAAACGTGCTTTGAATCAGTCCAATACTCATGAAAGAAAGACTTCTACATGAGATAGAACAGGAACCACACAAAACATTCACAATGCACCCATTCTCACACCCATATGAGATACCCACAACCAGTACATCCTAGGTGCTGGTCAGCCTAAGTGAGAGAAGAATCTCAGTGCAAGTAGGATCCCTAATATCTCATCCAAAATATATCTGATTCGAATCAAATTCGAAGCTGGTTCGAAATAATTTTGAAAGACTGTCAATCTCAAATTCTTTAAGACTTTTATACCAAATCTAACTTAAATTTAGAAACAATTAAGTCTAATTAATTAAATCTAATCTAAATTAATTAGTACTTAAATTCAATCTCTTATATGCTCCATGGATTATTGATCAAAAACTGTTCATCCTCGAGATCAAACTGAACCTCATATGTAGTACTAGCTAGACATAGTTAACTCTTCAATCTCATTTGATCTATAACTTAATTCTTAATCAAGTTAGCTTACATGTTCAATCAAGTCAAGTACTTCTAAATTGGACACATAAACATAGGCCAATACTTTTTATAGTGTCTGACTTGTGTATGTGACTCCATAGGCTCAAACACTAAGCCAGTAGCACAGGAACCAACTCCTGTACTAATCGAGATACCATCTAGCAATGATTCTCGATGTTCAAATAGGTTAAATTATCGTAAAAAATATTTTAGAACCTATATATATGGTTACCGTATAATTCATCCTTTTGATCCTGAATGCTCTAGGATGGTCTCAGGTTAACTATCAATCGAGATTGCTTTATCCATATTATATTTCAACTTTTCAAATCTAACTCATGGATTATCTTGGTCAAGGCTTTACTAAATTAAATACAGCGATACATTAACTCCAATAATCTGAAGGGATCAATCCCATCTTGATCTATACACAGACTTCACAAGTACTTGACTGTAGCTAGTAGCCATCTGTCACTGCATTAGAAATCTAGATAGTCCAGTACCAAAGCACAGTGAGTTGCTTGCAAGTCACTATGATAATCTCAGGTCTGAAAGATACTTATACCCATATGCTTTGCGAGCAGCTCTTGACAGTAGAACGCTCAGTAGGTGAGTCACTTGTTTAGTGATGATATACTCCTACATCTTACCTGTATGCCATACCAGTATCACCACACTCTTTGGTTAAGAGGATAACCAATCCATATGGTATACAATGACCTCCACTCGATAAATATCATTGTCCTATAACGATATATCATTTGGTCGCAAACATGTTTAGGAACTATAAATCCTCTCTTTATCGTACACTACACAGTTCTACGGACTTTATCACAATATAAGAGTTCAAAGAAGATGTAACTTTATGATGAAAATACTAAATAATTTTATTCATTAATTAATAATTCATATACAAAGAGAAACTCAATCCTCACATGATTAGTTTTAGGACAAAATTCCTAACATTATCTCCTTTCGATTTCAATGGCCTAACTAATGGCTTTTCTATTAATGCTTTCTATGATCATTGGATTACTGATATCCCTCTTACTTCTTGGCCTACTTTTTTCAATATAGAGGTAGATCTGTAGAATATTCAGGTTTGAGATTTTATTCTTCCTAATCACACTTGGAATTATCAAGCTTTAATGAGTATTTTTTCGATAGAGATGATATCTATCATTCAAATATCGCCATGTCTTATGGGTTTGGAATTGATAGGATTTGTTGGAGTACGACGGACGTAGCACAGGTTTCTATACATGATATTGCTTCACTAATGCATCCAACTACACCTCCCCTTTTCTTTACTTGGCTTTGGAAGCTTCAATTGCCAGCTAATGTCAAGTTCTTTACATGAAAGTTTTATGGTCACGCATTCCCACGAGAGCTTACCTAGCCACAAAAACATTCTTCCACCAATTGCTGCTAATTGTTATCTTTGTGCTAATCAACTTGAAGACATTGAGCATTTGTTTATTAGGTGTCCATTTGCTTCCTCCTTATGGATGCTGGTAGCCAAATTTACACATTACAATGTCCTTGTCCATTCTTTGCCAGCTTTATTATCTGTTCTCAATAGTGCTCAGGTAAAGAATTGGATTAAGGTCATAATGCTTTATACTCTTTGGCTTTTATGGTTAGCTCAAAATTAGAGGATTTTTGAACAACAGTTTATTTCGATTGGACAGCTGTTTCGACAGCTATATTATTTTTTGCAGAGTAACCATGCTGCTTACTCTCTTTCTATTCCTTCATTTCGACCTTTACTTGCTCCATCGTATTGGGGTAGCTCAACATCATTATCTCCTACATCTCTTTCATATTCTATTAGGTGGTTACCCCACCCTTGGTGCAGTGAAGGTTAACTGTTGTCCCTAACAATGATTTTGATGATCACAAAACATTAGAGCATAATTCAATATTAATATTTTTCAAGTATGTCAAAGAATATTTTTGTAGAGGAAAAAGACTGTTGAAAGACTCTAAATATTATTGAAGATTAATTGAGCTAAGAAAAACTGATTTGGAAGAAAATCGATACAAGCAAAATCACCTCAAGGAAGTCGAGCCGACTCACCTAAAAATCGAGCCGACTCTGGCATGGTATGCCCTCACTATTTTGGCTTGGTATGCAGCCAAACTGGTACAAAATGGATCTGAGCCAGCTCTTTCAGGATGACAGAGAAGGAGTTTTTGGGTTCTACAAGTTGAGCCAGCTCGAAACGAGATTCGAACCAGCTCTCTCAAATCGACAGAAAGATAGTTTTCAAGCATGCAGTTCAAGCCATCTCAAAGTAAAATCTGAGCCAGTTCTCTCAGTCGACAAAAGATGAAATTCTAATTTCTATAGTTTAAGCTAGCTTAAAGCAAGATCAAGTTGGCTCTCTCAGTGGAATAGATTATTAAATTTTTGAAAAATACTATTCGAACCAACTCAAGGACAATTCGAGCCAGCTTGATGCTGTCTGATAGGTACAATGACTAGCTCTACAAAAGCCATTTTTGATCCAAAAAAAGGTTCTAACAGCTATTTCCACCTCCAATAGTCCAAAATGGGTAGAATCAAGTTTAAATCACTCAGAGCTTGGAGGGAATGGATAAGAGATAAAAGAAAGTAAGAATAAGAGGAAGAACATTATTCATGAGAAAAGAGCACTTTGAGCATTCAATAGCCTTCAAGAGAGTTCACCTACTTCCAATAATTTTTCTCTTAAATTTCTGAATGCATTCAAGGAAGAGAAAGAGCTTTCATGTAGACATTCAAAGCTTCCTCAAAAATGAGCTTCAACGACAATAAATCAATCGCAACAGGGTTTTTATTGTTGTACTGAATTTCTTACTTAAATTTGCTGTAAAAGTTTCAGCAGGGGTTGAAACTTGAAGGGCTGAATTTGTACCAAACTAGGATTAATTTGAGAGAGCCTTGGGACAAGGCTTATAAAAGTTTTGATTGGTTGACCTGTGTTAAAACCAATTGAATTCATTTGTGAGCCCAGTGAAAACAAACACATAGTAATCAAGTGATTATAGTGAAAATTCTCAAAAGATCGCTTGGAGAGTGGATATAGGTGCTTGAGGTACACCGAACCACTATAAATTCAATGTGTTTGTATGTATGATCTCTTTCTTCTTCTATATTTTATTTCAGTTCTTTTGCTCACTACACATTCAGCATATATTCACTTCTGCTCTACACACTATTGTTAATTAAAAATTTTATAACCTAATTCAGCCTCCTCCCTCTTGGGTTGTCTAGCTGGACAACAATTAATATTAGAGTTTTGGTTCTCTACTAGTTGTTGATCTCATGATCATGAGAACAAGATTATGACAACTCAATTGGGAGGTTCACTTACCAAAAGGCAATTCACTAACAGACCACCTCTTTTCAATGGCACAAATTATATATATTGAAAAGCTCACATGACAATTTTCATTCAAGCTCTTGATTATGATATGTAGAGTGTCATAATCAATGGGCCGCATACACCCACCACTATAGTTGATGGCATTAGCATCTCCAAACCTGAAAAGATTGGAGTGAAGAAATAAAGAGCAATTCAACTAAACGTTAAGGCTATGAATGTTTATTGTGCCTTGGATGCCAATGAGTTTAATTGAATTTTACTTGCAATTTCACAAGAAATTTAGGATAGACTTGAAGTTACACATGAAGGCACCAATCAAGTAAAGAATCTAAAATTAATATGCTAGTGCACCAATATGAGCTTTTCAAAATGGAACCCATTGAATCTATCACTAAAATATTCACATGCTTCACAGATATCAGTAATAGTTTAAAAAGTCTTGATAGAGAATACTCTAATAGTGATTTGGTGAGAAAAACTCTTAGATTTTTGCTAAAATCTTGGGAAACGAAAGTGACTACAATACAAGAGGCAAATGACTTGAACAAGCTATCATTGGAAGAGTTGATTGGGTCCCTAATAACTTATGAGTAGACAATGAAGTAGCACAATGAAGATGAGAGTCGAAAGAAGAAGAGGCAAAGGGGCTCTGTACTTGCCATAGAGCAGACTTCTTCCAAGAGAAAGTCTACTAGGAAGAAGAAAAAGTCCACAAAGAAATAGAAGATAAAGAGCAAGAAGAAGGTGGTTTCGAAGAAGAAGGACATTAATAAAGAAAATATTTTATTGCAATATTGACGTCCACTAGAAGCAGAACTGTCCTGCTTACCTAGCGACACTGAAGAACAAGAAGGAAGGTGAACCTTCTGAAAGTATGCTCGTTATAGAACAAACCTAATGATTTCTTCTACATCCAGTTGGGTGCTTGGTTTTGGATCTAGTGCAAATGTATGCACTTCTTTGCAGTATCTTGAGGATAGCAGGAGGCTGAGGGATGAAAAAATGATTCTACGTGTCGGGAATGGAGTAAAATTATTGTTGTGATCGTGAAAATGTACCCTCTATGACTATTGTTGGAGAATATTCTATTATTAAGAGACTGTTACTTTGCACCTACTGCGAGAAGGAATCTAATTTCTATCTCTTGCTTAATGCAAGAAGATTATGTAATTAGTTTCTTTAAGGACCATTGGAATATTTATTTGAAATAATAAAGTTGGTAGTGGTTTCTTTATGAACGGTCTCTTTCAGTTTTATGTAGATATTTCTATGAATTATGTCGAGCAAAATGTGAATACCATAGATTTTAAACATCCTAGACATAACGTAAACAAAAAGTATTTGTGGCACCTAAAGCTAGGTCACATTAGAGAAGACAGGATTAATAGATTGAAAAAAATCAGATTGTTGGATCTATTGACTTTTGAGTTATATCCGATCTGTGAATTAAGCCTTCAGAGAAAAATGACCAAACTGCCCTTTATAGGATATGGGGAAAGAATTATATAAATACTTGCTCTGGTGCATTCTGATGTTTGCGGCCCATTTAATATATCGATCAGAGGAGATTTTTTCTATTTTATTACTTTTATCGATGATTTTCATGATATGGATATGTGTACCTTATACGTCATAAGTCTGAGACCTTTAAAAGTTTAAAAATTCTGATATGAAGGAAAGAAACAAATCAAAAAGTTCCTTAAAATTCTTAATCAGATCGAGGAGGTGAATATCTTAGTGAAAATTTTAGATTATCTCAAGGAATATGACGTAGTCTCACAATAGACTCCGTCTGGAACACCTCAACTTAACGGATTTTAGAATGCAAAAATTGGATCTTATTAGATATGATCCGTTTCAAGATGAGCTTCATAAATCTTTCTATTTTCTTTGCAGATATTGTCTTTTGACTGTTATTTATGTGCTGAATAGGGTTCCATCTAAAACCATTCCTATCACACCATATGAGATATGGTATGATAAGAATTAAGTCTAAGTCACCTTAAGATTTGGGATTGTTCGGCCTATATCAAATGACAACAGATGGATAAGTTAGAAATGAGGTCTCTTAGAGCTCATTTTATTGGATATCCTAAGGAGTCTTTAGGATATTATATCTATCTTTCGAAAGATCACAATATGATTATGAGTCAGCATACAGTCTTTCTTGAAAATAGTTTATTTAAGATGAAGGCACGAAAAACAGATTAGGCTCGAGGAGAAAATCTTTGAAGAGCAGCGAACCTTGGAACCTAAGGAACCAATCCAGTTGGAGCCGATCCACACATTTCCTCCTCTATCTCATAAGTCTAATAAGATTTTTCGTCCTCCTGAGAGGCACTTAGATATTATTTTAGAGGATGTAGAGAAATATTTCTCATAGAAATAGGATAGATGGAGATGATCTCAAAATCTATAAGGAGATGATATCAGATATCGACTTCGAGAAATGATTAGAGGCAATGAAGTTAAAATTGACTCAATGCACTCAAACCAAGACTAGACCTTGGTAAACTGATCCACCTAAAGGTATTATACTTATTGGGTGTAAATGGATCTTCAAGGGAAAGATAAGTATGGATAAAAAGGTAAGACCTTTAAAGCTAAGCTCGTGGTGAAAGAGTATGGTCAATGCAAAAGTATTGACTATCAGAATACCTTTCCGCCTATGGCCATGCTTAAGTCCTTCCGTATATTGTTTGCCATTGCAGCATATTTCAATCATGAAATATGATAAATGGATGTGAAAATGGCATTCTTGAATGGATATCTTGAGGAAGATATCTATATGGAATAGCTTCTTGATTTTACTTTCAGTAATAGTGATCATAAGGTTTGCAAACTATAAAGGTCTATTTATGGACTCAAAAAAGTATCTTAGAGTTGGAATGCCCGTTTCAACAATGTAATCAAATCATTATTTGATTTCATCAAGAATGAGGAGAAACCGTGTATCTTCAAAAAGATTAGTGAGAGCGCTGTCATATTCTTCGTATTGTACGTGGATAGCATCCTCTTGATTGGAATAATATTTTCATGTTAACCTCAATTAAAGTTTGGTTGTCTAAAAAATTTTCATGAAAGACCTAGGAGAGGCATCCTTCATTTTGGAGATTAAGGTTTATAAAGATACATCTAGAAGGATGTTAGGATTGTCACATAAGATGTACATTGAGGAGGTGCTGAATAAATTCAGCATAGAGAACTCTAAGAGGAGTCTGGTACCCTTCAGACATGGCATTCATCTATCCAAGAAAATATAACCCAACATACCGAAAGAGATTGAATGTGTGAGCAAGATCCCTTATGCTTCGACCATAAGGCGCCTCCTATACACCATACTTTGTACGCAATCTGATATCACCCATGCTATAAGTGTCGCAAGCAGATATCAGTCCAATCCAGATGAAGAGTACTAGACTTCTGTGAAATATATCCCTAAGTACTTGAGAAGGACTAAGGATATGTTTCTGATCTTTGAGAATGGAGAACTTAAAGTGCAGGGATATACTGATTCAAACTTCATTTCTAATACTAATGATCAAAAATCGACATCAAAAAGTATTTTCTTGTGTAATGATGGTACTGTCAGTTGGAAGAGTTTTAAATAGACTGTGATTGCAGACTCTACCATAAAACATAATACATCATCGCGTCGAAAGCTATGAAGAAGACGTTCTGGTTCAAGAAATTTATTGTAGAGCTAGGAGTGATGCCATAAGATGCTGTCTCACTGTACTGCAACAACAATGGTGCTATAGCCCTAGCTAAGGAGTCGAGGTCTTACCAAAAATTCAAGCACATCAAGTGGTGGTTCCATCTCATCCATGATTATCTCAAGAAAAGATACGTCGAGGTGAAGAGAGTCATCATAGTGGATAATATGGTTGACCCACTGATGAAGCAATTGAGCCAGCAAAAGACTAAAGCCCAACTTGAGAAGATGAAACTTAGATTTGTAGCCAATTGGCTTTAGTGCAAGTAGGAGTTTGCTGGATGTATGTCCTAGAATCAGATTAACCGACACTTATAAAATATTATTAGGGCATAATTATAAATTAATTTGATGTTAATAAATTAGATTATTTTATTCATATTGTGTTTAATAGTATCTGTAAACTATCCATTGAGTTAATGGATATGATGGCATATATTCTCAAGAGTTAAAAATTTGAGATATGTGTTATTATAGCTAACTCATAAATTGCTCTCAATCATAAGATTATTATAGGGATTGTGATCGATCCAGAAGATCAGTGTATAATCACTTCCTTCAGATAGATGAGTCTTTAATCTATAGTGTGGAGATATTGGAGCGAAAATATAGATGCTTGCTAAGAACAAGGGTACTGAACGTCACCAATCACGAGTAGTCATAAGGATATCTATCTACTCATTAGTGATATGTTTATAGCTGCAATTGTGTGTTTAGTTCTCTGATCTGAGGTGCATCGACCATTCACCTTGGGGGTGATATAGTTTGACAACACCATAACTCGATCTCCTAACCATATAAAGCTTTGAGGTATATGTTGACTACAGTATGTTCATTGCAGGAATTGGGTTGCATCAAGATTGGATCTATCGACCTCAATAGAGTAGTCCAATGTAGATTATGAAGTTGAGTCCAAAAGTCCATGGCCATGGCAGTGTGAAAGATAGAAAGATATTTTTATTGGATTTCACATCGAACTCGAATCGATTGATTCTATCATATGACAGATATGAGGTTTGATGAGTTATTCTTAATCTTGATTCTATCGAGACTCATGATAGAAGAATCAAATCACACGGTAACTGTACCTAAAGGTTCTTTTTCAGTTTTGATGAGTTGCTACTGCATACTGCTAGATATCACTAGTGGATTGTGGATCAATTAGAATAATTTTAATAATCGATAATTTAATTGGCTGAATTAGAAAGAGATTCGATCTATCAAAAAAGTTTCGATGATATTGCTGATAAAGATCACAACATGTCCTATTAATATACAGCATTGAATCTATGGGGTCACACAACAAAAGACTTTGGTCTAGAATTGTTTAATTGGACTCAATTGGTCTAATTGGATCTAAAAAAATTATGCTAGCACATAATTAGACTCAGGTTTCTCTTAGATTGGATTTTCTATCAAATAAGGTTCAGCCTAATCTAGTTGGGCTCTTAATTAAGCACCAATTATTGCTTGCAATTAACTTCTTTCAGTTGAATTTGCATCTGATTCAAATTTTCTCGAGAGGTTGGAAGAGGGGCACCACGTGTTTGTTGGGAATAGTGTCCCAATGCCAATCGTCAGCCTGTTGATGGTTATGCTCTTTTTGTATATGTACATGAATTATGAATTAATAAAATTATTTGATATTTTACATCAC
>KE507391.1:77394-87522 GCA_000441515.1 Elaeis oleifera
CAAAAAGTGAAAGAGAAAAAATATAAATAATACTTTACTTGGGCATTGTCGACTTGGTTATATAAGTAAGACAAGAATTAACAAGTTATACAAAGAAGAGTTCTTTGATCCTTATGATTATGAATTATTAAAAATTTGTGAATCTTGTCTTATGGGTAAAATGACAAAAACTCCATTTAGTGGACATGAAAAAAGGATAAATGAGTTATTAGGACTTATACATACTTATATGTATGTGGTCTTATGATAACTGAAGTCAGAGGAGGATACTCTTATTTTATTACATTCACTGATGATCTATCTAAGTTTGGATATATGTATCTTATAAAACATAAATCCGAAGCCTTTGATAAATTTAAAGAGTATCAAAGTATGGTCGAGAAATAAATTAAAAAAAATATTAAAATTTTTTGATCTGATCGAGGAGGAGAATACTTATCCAGTGAATTTCTAGAACATCTAAAAAAAAAATTTAGAGTGGACCTCTTCTTATACACCACAGTTAAATGGTATAGCTGAAAAGAAAAATCATACTTTGTTAGATATGGTGTGGTCCATTATGTGCTTTACAGACTTACCTATTTTCTTCTAGAGATATACCCTAGAGACTGTAGTATATATCCTGAATAGAGTACCTTTAAAATTTGTACCAAGCACTCCATATGAGATATAGAGAGATAAAAAATCTAATCTTAAATATCTTAAGATTTGGGACTGTCCAGCTTATGTAAAAAAAAAATTGAATATAAGCTATGTACTAGGACAGATAAATACTTATTTGTAGGTTATCCTAAAGAGAGTATGGGATACCTCTTTTACCACCTACTGAATAAAAATTTTATCAATAAGCATGCTACTTTATGAAAAAAAATTTATCTTAAAAAGGGGCAGTGGAAAGAAATTGAACTTGGTGAGGTTCATGACCTACAAATAGAAACATAAGATATTCCTCAATCAGAAGTACCTATTGATGAGGTACAACCACAAGATACACCTCCTCTCTGAAGGTTGGATAGAGTGGAAAATGCACCACTACGGTATGGATTCATTATTGAGAATAATAAAGCCCACATCATTGAGAATGATGAATCTTTGACCTATACGGAAGCTGTTATGAGTAAGGACTCAGATAAATGGCTAGAGGCTATGAAATTTGAAATAGAGTCAATATTCTCAAATCAAGTATGGACTTTGGTTGATACACGAGATGGTGTGACCCCTATTGGATGCAAATGGGTCTATAAGAAAAGATTGGAATAGATAGCCAAGTTGAAACCTACAAAGCCAGATTGGTGGTAAAAGTTTCAGACCAAATAGGATATTGATTATGATAAAATATTCTCACTTGTTGTCATGCTCAAATCTATACGGATTATGCTTGCTATAGCAGTGTACCATGATTATGAAATTTGGCAAATGGACATGAAGACCGCCTTCCTTAATGGTTTCTTGAAGAAGAGATTTATATGTCTCAGCTAGAAGGATTTATCTCAAGAGGGAGAATAAACCAGGTATGCAAGCTTAAAAAATCTATTTATCGATTAAAACAGGCCTCAAGAAGTTGGAACGTCTGCTTTAATAATACAATCAAAGAGTTTGGCTTTATGAAAATATGGATGAACCTTGTGCGTACAAGAAGACTAGTGGGAGTGCCATTATCTTTTAGTTTATATGTGGATGACATACTTCTCATTGAGAATGATATCCCAAGGTTACAATCGATCAAAACATGACTATCAAGTAAGTTTTCCATGAAGGACTTGGGTGAAGTATCCTGTATACTAGGTATAAAGATCCAAAGAGATAGATCTAAGAGGATGTTAGGCTTGTCTCAATCTAGGTACATAGATATTGTGCTTAAAAGCTTTAGCGTGGATGGAAGTAAAGAGGTTACTTACCTATGAGTCAAGGCATATATCTCTCTAAAAGGATGTCTCCTAAAACATCGGAAGTGAGAAATAGAATAAGTTCTATTCCCTATGCTTCAGCAATAGGGTCAATCATGTATACTATACTATATACCAGGCCTGATGTAGCCTATGCGTTAGGCATAGTTAGTAGATTTCAGGCTGATCCAGGTGAGGATCATTGAAAAAAGTAAAAATATTCTTAAATACTTAAGAAGGACTAAGCATATTTTCTGGTATATGGAGGATCTAATCTAAAACTAGAAGGGTATTTGACTCTAGTGTTCCATCAGATCTTGATGATAGCAAGTCCACTTTAGAGTATGTTCTTACTCTAAATGATAGAGTAGTAAGTTGAAAAATTTTAAGCAGCAGACTGTAGCTGACTCAACCACTAAGACAGAGTATAGAGCTGCAAGTGAAGCCATCAAGGAAGCTGTCTGGATGAAGAAGTTTATCACTAAATTGGATGTCGTTTCTGAAATTCAGAATCCAGTACCATTTACTATGATAATATTGGAACAGTTGCTCAAGCTAAGGAATCGAAGTCTCATCATAAATTCAAGTACATTCTAAGGTGCTTCCAGCTTGTTCATAAAATTATCGAGAGATAAGATGTAGTCATTGAACGAGTAGATATAAAGAACAACATAGCAGATCCATTCACTAAGACTCTACCATAGCAGTAGTTCGATCACCACCTCGATTGTATGGAGATATAATATAAAGATGATTGACTTTAGTGCAAGTGAGAGATTAAAAGGAATATGTCCTACAAGCTAATCAAAATTTATATTTGATGGATTTTCTTGTAATCTTTTAGACTCATGTAATTGACACTTTATAATAAAGGTATTATTTTCATCATGTGCTACATCTTACTTTTATAATGATTATGATGAACTCCATAAATCAGAGCAATGGCTTTAGGATTATGATGAGATCATATCTGTGAGATCTAAAATCTTAAAAATTTACTTTAGAATATTCTTAGTCATAGGAGCATTGAGTAGAAGATTAATATTTCAGATAGACTGGCACTTCCTATGTATACTCAATAGAGAGGTGGCTGATCTCATAAGCTACTTATTTGAGATACTAATACAAAAATGTAGGTGCTCATTAGAGAATGAGTTCACTGAATTGATCCGTCTTAAGAAACATCTTATGGATTAACTCACCTATCAAAAAATATTTCTTATAATGGAAGTTGTGCATGTAGTCCTTTGACCTGAGACCACCATAGAACCTTGTATACATGAATCCATATTTGGTTCATACTCATTCATGACTTAGTCATATATGGGATGTTCTAAATATGGTGGAATGTGTATGGAGGTTGTGAGTAGATCAAGAAGGAATCGATCACTCTTGGTAAGAGGAGATCACATTCTACTTACTCTTATCGACTGATGATTCAGAAAATCTTTGATCAAAGTAGAATAAAATTAAAAAAAATTTAATATTTATTAATTGAATCATCATTATAAGATTAAGAGAAATATGAATGTGATATTGGATTTGACATGTTTTCATATCCATAGTCATATTCGAGATGCAGGGTGATCACAGGATCGAATTGCACGATAACTTATCACTAAAGATATTTTAATATTTCTATCAAATTTTATATCTTTCAGATAGGTATAAATATTTTAGACATCAATCTTGTCTTGTGGGTTTGATCAAATTAAAGAGTTTAATTCGATCGCCAATTAGAAAAGGTTTTGATTGTTAAGATTGGGTTAGCTTGATTGGACCTAAATCGGTTAGATTGAGTTCCAATCAAATCTGGTCAACTTACATGCGAACCTACTGCTGGCTAGGTGTAGCACCCAATCGATCACACACAAAAAAATTAATCAAGAATTTAATTGGATTAGATCATATTTGGAAGATAAACATACTAGCACATGTTGCGAACCCTAGCTTCTTGTTTTGAATCAGATTCAAAATTGGTTCCGAATTGGGCTAATTAAATCTAATTAAACTCAAATCAATTTTGATTTCAAATTAGGTTGACACTTAGCTGATTGAGTCAAGATTGTTGGCACATAAAATTAGGCTTCCACATTCATAAATATTTTTTTTGTTGTGTGGAAGAGTTTGTTGGCGAGCGCAAAATTTAGATTGGCATCCCATGAGATGGGATGCCCTCTCCTAGCTTATCATTTTTTGTTTCATGCTGAAAATCATATGGGGCATGGCATTTTAATTAGGCTTGAGATGTATGGTTGAATGGATAGGGTTTGATCAAGTTAGGCTTGATCTTATCCAAACCCTAGTCGCCCCTATCAAGATTGGCACCACTTGGACTAAGAGTCCAAGTGGTTAAGGTCTCTTAAAATGTTTCACGTCAACTCTTTCTTCGAATTTTTCTCACACCCAACTTAGATTAGCACCTCCCTTGTGGACCCTTGGATGGCTTTGTGCGCTGATCAAGGGTGGAGAAGTGAGGCACCAAATGAGAAGTTGTGCGACCCTTCAGCGAAACACCAGAGAATTAATTCCGAAGAGTCCTTCTGCGTGAAGCGACCCTTGGAATTAATTTGATGCTTTCATGTAATTGATAAGGCTTGGACCGACATTTTAAGAGTGGAACAGTGTGATTTTGGGGTGTGAGAAATGGCTTGGAAGAGCATGAGTCAATCCCGAACGCATCCGATCTTCAGATATAAAAGGGAACGTGTGTCGGGGTTTTCAATCATTTGAAATTTTCTTATCTCTTCTTTCTTACACCTCTCTCCCTATTGTCCAATTATTCTCTTCCTTTCCTTATTAAGATAAGTTCTAAAAGAGTAAGGACAAGTCTGATTTTAGGACAAGGACCTAGGAAGATATACAAGGAAGATAAAGAGACAAGAAAGGTAAAGGTAGGAAGGCTAGGAGAAGAGGAAAGAAGCCCAAGAGTTCTAGTGCCCAAAAATTTTTGGAGAAAGAATTTTGAGGGAGGAATCAAATTAAGAAGTTGGTGTCTTGATCAAAACCCTGTGTGGATCACCGTTGGAGGGCGAACACATAGGCGTCTGGTGGAAGTTCTATCAGAAAATTAGGATATAGCGCTGTAGGTATTTTCTATACCTTCTAATGTATTATGAAAATATTCATATGTTTTTAATCATTAAGAAGATTTTGTTTAGGGTTTAATATTTAAATTTTTAGTTAAATTTTGAAATCCATGCTTCCACTGTACCATCATAACCCTACATGCGAGTAGCTCCCAATTAATGATCACCGATCAAGACTGCCATGCTTATCTTAGACACAACTGGTTAATGAGTTTTAATTCAATCAACTTATAGAATTGGGTTCAATCACAGAGCTTCAATCAAGGTCCATCTGAAGGGAATGAAGCCTGTTTCTAAGGGAGCATGAGGCAGATAGCCAAGGTTGCATCTAAAATTTCTATAACAACTTGATAAAGATTAGATCTTTATCTAATTCAAAGTGAAATAAGGATCAAATCTTCAAAGATTTTAAATCCAAAGCATCACATTGGTTTGAATCTACAGACTTTCTACCTCGCACGCATGCCAAACTTCACATTAAAGCAGGATGAAGCCTCGGATTGAAGCACCTTCACAAGGCAACAAGAGAAGGAAGAGAATCTCTAATGTGACATTTCACACCAGCAAGAGAGGATGCCAAAGAAGCCTCATGCCTTGGAGAAGATGGGACACCCAAGGAGAAACACATCAAAAAAAATGTGACACCCACTCTTCCTTCATGCCTCCTCTCTCTCTCATTCTCACCTTAGCACACAATCTAATTGTTATGCTATGATGGTTAAAAATCTTCTCTATTTATAGATGATTCTCTGTTGGGTTTCAGCCACATAGCGGAAAGTGATTTTTAAAAATTTTAAACAAACAAGTCAATAGCTTTAACAGTTAAAATTATCGACCCAAAATCTAAATCCTAGAATCACCTTACCGATGTCGATCAAAACAAAACAAGCGTGCAAAAGGATAGAATTTTTTACTTTTACCAAAAGATAATATGGCATATTGACGATCTCCACGAGACTCCAAAATATAAGCCCTCTAATAGTGATTCACATGGAAGTTGGCCAAGGCCTTTCATAATCGGTGCGCTGCCGCAGCCTTATCTTCTTAAGAACACTACCGACTGCTCGAGGAACGATCACACCAAAGCCCAGTTGCTTTCAATCTTGCCACTAGAATCATGCCAAGAAAGTACTCTTCAGATGTCTCACAACCTAGGATTTAATTTTAGGCTCCAACATATGAAAAATCAATCTTAGGGCACACTAGCAACACTTGCTAATTCTCTCACCACCCTTCTTACAACTTTTGCCACTCAATTTTTCTTATCTTTTCTCAATTTTTTTTTAGATTTTTTTTTCTAATTTATGCATGACTTATCTCTAGTTTTCACCCAAAAACCCAGCACTTGGGATATATAGGACATCCCATTTAAATAGGGGATCAAGGGACATGAGAAGGACCAAGAGGCACAAACCATCGGCGCTCCACTTTCTCACATGGTGAATAAATTCACCATGTGTTATTTTTGGCACAGGAGAGCCTTCACATAGAAGGACTCCTCCTATTCTACACCTCATAAAAATCTCATATTAAAGTGGTGTGAATACATAAGGAATCTGGATAAGAATATAAGGCAATGCGTTAAGATAAGAGTCTTCTTAAAGAAGGACTCTCCATCTTCACAAACTAAAAAGAGTGGGGTGGCAATTTATTTGGAAAGGCATCTGGTGGGTGCAGAGGAGTCCTTCTTCACTTCAAACTATTCCAAGTTAGATAAAAATTCAATCAAAATTGACCCAATCCCATTAAGTCAAAGACAACTGGTCTAGGTTAGCTCAAACACTTTGATCTAAACCAATTTAGGAACTTGAGTTAATACAATATACTAGCATATCAAATTAAATCTTAAAATTTATATTAAATCCTAATTAAATTAAATCAAGACTAAATCCCAAAGTGTGTGACCCATCGGGTTCCAAATCTAGCCAGTAGTGGACCCAAATATTTGACATAACCCTAATCCGATCAGATTAGGTCGCCCGAAGAGTCCCAATCAACTAGAACTCTTCCTAATTGATTCCTGAATTAAACTCTTTTAATTCTGATGAGTCCATAAGTCAAGATTGATATTTAATAATGTGTCATGACTATCTGAAAGATTTAAAATTTGATAAAAATTATTAAAATACTCTTCAGTGGTAAGTTACCGTATAATTCAATCCTTCAGTCAAATAATATTCCAGATGAGCTGTGGGCATGAAAATATATCAAACCCAATCACATATCTATATGTATCTCGATCAGAAGGTGATGATTCGGTTGTTGATACATTAGAAATTCTTTTCTAATTATTATCTTGCTTTGGCCAAAGAATTTCAGAATCATTAACCTATGAGATCATATAGGATGTTCGCTCCCCTTATTAGGAATGACTGATCTCTTATTGATCACTCACAACCTCCATGCATACTTCACCATATCCAAAATATCCCATACAAAGATCAAAGAACCAAATTAGGAATTGAACCAAAATATGGATCCATGTACATAAGGTACCATGACGATCTCAGGTCAAAGATCACTTACACAACTCCCACTAGAGAATCATCAGTTGACATATAAATAAGATTCCATCTGATATTCTCTCACAGATCTGTTCAGTAAACTCATTCTCTAATGAGCATCCATATCCTTATATTAGTATCACCACACAAGTGGTTGTGAGATCAACCACCCTCATTTTTGAGCATACATAGGACATGTTAGTCTTACTGGTATCATTGATCCCGACTCAATGAACTAATGACTGAAAATATTCTAGATCATGGCTATCAAAGATTTTGGTCTCACTAGCATGATCTCATCATGGCCCTAAAACTATTGTCCAGACCTATAGGGTTCATTATAATCTTAAGAATAAAAGATGCAGCATATAATGAATCAAAAATATCTATTATATTAATAAATTAACATCAATTACATAAGTCTGAAAGATAAATTATAGAAAATATCCTATCATGTTTCGTATGCGATTGGCTTGTAGGACATTATTCTTTCAATCTTCTACTTGCATTAAAGCCAATCGCCCCTATTCTTGATGCCCATGCAATCAAAGTGGTGGTCAAACTGCTGCATTGACAAGACCTTAGTGAACGAATCCACTATATTATTCTTGGTGTCAACTCCCTCCATGATCACATCGCATCTTTCGACTATCTTCCGAATGAGGTAGAACCATCTTAGGATATGCTTGGATTTATGATGAGACCTTGGTTCTTTGGCTTAAGCAACTGCCCAAGTATTATCAATAAAGGGGCAATAGTTGTTCACTCTCTGGAACCACACCTAATTTTGAGATGAATTTCTTCATCCAGACGGCTTCCTTAGCAGCCTCACTAGTAGCAATATACTCAGTCTCAGTGATTGAGTCAGTAATAGTTTGCTGTTTGAAACTCTTCCAACTTATTGCACCATCATATAGAGTGAATACATACCTAGATATAGATTTACTATCATTTCGATCAGATTAAAATTAGAATCAGTATAATCTTTCAGTTTTAAATCAGATCTTCCATATATTAGAAAAACCTCTCTAGTCTTTCTCATATACTTGAGTATGTTTTCATAATTTTCAATGATCCTCTCTGGAATCAGCCTAAAGTCTGCTTACAATGCTCCAGGCATAAGCCACATCAGGCCTGGTACATAACATAGCATACGTAATTGGTCTTACAGCTGAAGCATAAGAAATAGAACTCATTCTATTTCTTTCTTCAGGTATCCTAGGAGACATCTTCTTAGAGAGTTATATGCCATGACCTATAGGTAAGTAACCTCTTTACTTCCTCTATGTTGAATCTCTTCAACACAAGGTCAATATACCTAGACTAGGACAAGCCTAGCATCCTTTTTGATCTATTCCTATAGATCTTTATATCAAGTATATAGGATGCTTCACCCAAGTCTTTCATGGAAACTTTTTGATAGCCATATCTTGACCGATTGTAACATCAAGATATCATTCTCAATGAGCAATATGTCATCCATATACAAGATCAAGAAGATAACAGCACTCCCACTAGTCTTCTTGTACAAACAATTCTCATCTACACTTTTGATAAAGCCAAATGATTTGACTGTCTCATTAAAATGGATGTTCCAGCTCCTCGATGCTTATTTTAATCTATAAATGGATCTATTCAGCTTGCATACCTAATTTGCTCTCCCACTAGAGACAAATTCCTCGAGCTGAGTCATATAGATTTCTTCAAGATTTTTATTGAAGAAGGTAGTCTTGACATCTATCTGTCAGATCTCATAGTTATGGTATGCTGCAATACCAAGCATTATCCAAATAGACTTGAGTATGGCTACCGATGAAAGATTTCTTCATAATCAATACCTTATTTTGTCTGAAACCTTTTGCCACCAGCCTGATCTTATAGGTCTCTACCTGGTCATCTACTCCAATCTTCTTTTTGAAGATCTATTTACAGCCTACTGGGGTCACATCCTCAGGTGCATCAACCAATATCTAAACTTGGTTAATATACATGAAGTCCATTTCGGATTTCATAGCATTGAGCCATTTGTCAGAGTCGCTACTCATGACAGCTTTCAAATAGGTCATGGGATCATTATTCTCAATGATGTGGGATGTATTATCATTCTCAATGACAAACCCATATCTGAATGGTACATTATGCACTCTATTTGATTTTCGGAGAGGAGGTGTGTGTAGTGGCTGTGCCTCAACAATGGGCACATCTGGTTGAGAATTATTTTGTAAATCTTGGATGGGTGGAAGGTTTTGAACTTTCATAAGTTCAACAGACCTCCCACTGCCACTTTCCTGGATAAACTCTTTCTCCAAAAAAACAACATGCCTACAACAAATACTTTTGTTGAGTAGGATAGTAGAAGTAGTATCTAATACTCTCCTTAGGATAACCCACAAACCTATATTTTTCTGATTTAGCATCTAGTTATGTCTATCAATATTTTTTACATAAGCCGGACAACCCCAAATCTTAAGATGCTTAAGATTGGGTCTTTTTTCTTTTCATATCTCATATGGAGTGTTAGAAATAGATTTAAAAGGTACTTTATTTAAAACATATGCTGCGCCCTCGAGAGAATATCCCCAGAAAGATATTAGAAGATCCGTGAAACACATCATAGATCGCACTATATCTAATAAGATGCGATTCCTC
>KE507393.1:25168-35581 GCA_000441515.1 Elaeis oleifera
TAATTTTAGATTAAATATTAGATAATAAGAATCAGATCTAATAGATCTTATATCTGAAATATCTTAGGATAATTTTTAATTAAAATATTTCACCCCAGATCTCATTAGATCTAGAAGATCCTACAAGAAAAAAGCCGATTTTCCTTCATATACATCTAACATGTCTTGTATGAAAACCTCTTTCGTGCTTGCATACTTCTCTCCACGAGCAAGCATATTTAGAAAGTCTCGGGGATAAGTCTTTATTAATGACTTTTTAAGATCGTTCTTCAGTAGGCTATCCATCATTGCGGCCATCACAGTCGACTGGTCTAGATCACGGACTTTCAAGGTCGCCGCATTAAAATGGTTGACAAAGGTGCGGATTGACTTACCTCCCTCTACTTGATGGTGTGGAGGTGGTAGTCAAATCGCTTCTACTGTCGTCGGCTGCTAACAAAGTGACTGATGAAGGCCAGACATAGCTCTTCAAAAGAGTGAATGAAGGCCAGCTTCAAGCTCGAATACTACTATCGAGCGGCCTCCTTGAGAGTAATGAGGAAGGCTCGACAGAAGATGGCATCTGTCGCTCTCTGAAGGAGCATCGCTACCTTGAAGGTCTTCAAATGATCGACGGAGTTGGCGATCCTGTCATAAGTCTCAAATTGGGGCACCTTGAAGTACTGAGGGAGTGACTTCTGCATTATCTCCGATGCGAAGGGTGGCTCACTGTTGAACCCTTCGTAGGGCTGCATCGAGGAATTATTATTAAGAGCATTGTTGATCTTTTTGTTGAGCACCTGGAATCATCTTTTATGGCTATATCTCAGACGGTGCAAACATCGGAGTGCTGAGGAAACGATGATCAGGAGTTGAATCATGCCTTAATCGTGGATTGGGAGGTTGTCACTTTGCTGGTTCCCAAATCCTGAGGCGGCTTTGGTGGGTTTGCCTTCTCTATGGGCTTTGAGGAAGCACCCACAGTTGCTCTGGTTGTGGTGGCGGCCGTCATAGTCTGGACCGCTTGAACAGTGGCTATCCAATTTTGGATCTGTTGGAAGAGCAGGTTGAATTAATCCACCGTCACCAGTGCTGGCTGGGTTGGCAGATGAGTCTTCGACGTCAGTGACTATACCTGACTATCAGCCTGGCTTCCCGCCTGACAAGAGACGGCGGCATTGGAGAGACAAGATAAAACGCACTTTAGTGACATAATATAAAGATTACGCCCTTCCTCTATCTGTTGATGCTTGTTTTGTTGAGATCGGAAGATGAGCGACTGAGCCTTGCGCAGTGGTGGTGCTGGAGTGACCTGCAAAGCAAGTCCAAATCGGAGGTTCTCGCTCCGACGAAGATTTTTCAATGCTCAAGTCATATTTCATAATACAAAGGGAGCAGCAATGGGTTCTCTGAGAGGGACTACTTACCTGGGTCCTTGGGGCTTTAGTTATTTATAGAGGATATGGTTGGATAACTGTAGGAATGTGCAGTTTCGAGATTATCGGGTTGTTGGACGTACTGTTAATGGACGAGATATTCTAGCCTTTATTTGTTTCTGCAAAATTATAATGCTTTCACGAGATCAGGGGGAGTTAGTTATGTCCGAGCTTATCCATAGGGTGGATAGCTGCTGCATGTGTTATGGAACCGGCTGGCTGAGGCAACGGAGAGAGCTTACGTGCCAGATAGGCTGCATAATTGACTTGATAAAATAGATCTACTCTACATACCTCACCTCAGCTCGGTATCTGGGTCGGCAACCGCGAAGATAGCTCACCGATCTGAGGCATCAATGATAGCACAACAGATCTGAGGTATCCACGATACCACTGTAATAATGAAGATTTTAGGAGAAGCTAGACGGTAAGAGACCCATGAGAAATCCTAAATTTAGAAAAAATAAATAACTTATAAATAATTTATAATCCATACTATGCATAAAATATATTTTTTTATTATTTAATTATTTAAGATATATATAATATAGATATTAATAAATTAATAAATAAATATTTTTTTGAAAAAAATAGCACTCATGGCGTGGAGTTATAAACTAGTTTCATACATACTGTACAACAATACCATTTTGTGAATCAAAAAACTGAAAAACACAACAAAAATGCACTACTTGTATGTTCGCTCCACCGGCCCAACCAACGTCTGCAGCTGCCGGTTTTCCTTATCCATCCGTCCGGCCCATCTCATGACTCATGAGGCCCGGAGGACTGCGTTCCATCGACGGTACCGTAGGCTCCATCCTCCTCCAAGGCGGCCTTATGCTCCACCGTCCCCTCCGAGCCAGCCTCCACTCCCGCCCCAAAGCCTACCCTCGGCCCGCATTCCCCCGTCTCCTCTCTCACGCATTTCCGCATCAACTTTCGTTCATCTTTCCCTTATCCCCTTCCTCCTCCCTCCTTCTAGGGTTTGCTCTTGCCGGCACCGGTGTTCCTGTTCCAACACTCTTGGAGCGATAGAAGGATCCAGAGATCCCACCATCATGTCTTCAGAGGTCGTGATCCGAGATCCAGAATCATTGGAGAAGAAGAAGGCCGCAATCCGGAATGCCGGCACGAGCAAGCTCCAGGTGTTTTTTTTTTCGTTTGGTTTTGTTCTTGTAATCCATTTTGTAATCATTTCAGTGTCAAGTTATCTGATCTTTCGTTTCTTTTTGACTTTTTTAGGTGATTGCTGATTTTGATGGTACGCTTACAAGGTATTGGATCGATGGTTGCCGCGGCCAGAGTATGTCTCTTCTCCATTCAGTGAAAAATTGTGTCTAGAGTGTAACGGGTTTGGTTTTGATTGTTCTTTGGTGTTTTGGAGTAGGCAGCCATGGGTTGTTGCAGCAGGGGAACCCAGAGTATGATGCCAAGAGGCAAGCATTGTATGAATACTATCACCCATTGGAGTACTCACCCACAATACCCATTGAAGAGAAAACAAAGCTAATGGAAGAGTGGTATATGCAAACTTGCTTCACATACCCTTAGATTGATTTTCTTCCTATCTTATTAATAGTTCAATAGCTTTTCTATCAATGAGAGGAAATCCACCAATTTGTTACGGACTAGACCAGCTTCACTAACTTTCACACAGTTGAAGTTCTTTTCACCTGCTTTTGATTTCCTTAAACATGGATGGCCATCAATTGTTCTATGGGCAAAATGGATTTGATATTACATGCATTAATGCTATTGGTACTTCTGCTACAAGTGTGCATAAAAAAGCTCGGGTGACTAACTGTTATTAAATTTGTGTGCAAATATGATTGAGGATGTGCATGTAAGTAGGTGTGCACATGTTGACTTGTGGTTTGTATGCGTGGGTGCATATGTTAACTAATTGTCATAGGCTTGTACTAAAAGATACCAATATTTAGGATCATGCCCTATGCCATTTATAGTTTGGCTTAGATCTTTTACATTTCTTACATTTCTCACCCATGAAACTAGTCTTTGATACATGTAGGGAGCATCCATGTTGGATTATGACTATTTTTTTTGTTTTCTCAACTAGCAAGCACAACCGTTGTTGTTATATGAATGATATTAAACTAATTTCATGCTAACTTTCTTCCCTGACACACATAATTTACTCATATGCTTTGTGTTTCTGTGTCCAATGCTTTTCAAGAAGGAACGCACATCTCACAATGTAGGAACTTGATTGAGTAATAAGATTTTCTAATTTCTCTCGAATTTGGGGTCTGGTGACTAATTGTTTGGATAACTAAGACTATAATCATCATTTTAATTACATACCTTTAGAACTATACTCGTCTAGCTATAGTTCTCTATAAAGAAAAGCAAATTGTTGGGTGCAATATTCAGTTTGTCAAGTTTTTTCATTATTATTATTCTTGCCACATGCATTTGTGCTACCATTCTTGAGCTTAGTAGAAGAGGCATGTTATTTTTTTTTAATGATGTATGCTTTATAAAAATTTAAAAGCTCCCAATAATGTGATTATATATTACCTTTGACAGCACTTTCATGTTATGTTTGGATAAGAAAGTCTCATTCTTAAAAGTATTGAATTTGATAAAGATAGCATTTTCTATCTGTTTGGATGCTTTGAGTCCACGATATGCCTTGAAAGTGCAAAAAGACCTCAGTGTCTCTTTCCATATGAGGTGAAAAGCAACATGAACCACAGAAGCACTCAAAGCTTCTCAACAATATCGAATATTGAACTCCAGTGCAAGCGCCTTGCCAACAGTAGTTGTCTATATAACTTTCAAGTTGATCTTATTAGCTCAAGGATGATAATATTGCTTAATAGCTGTCTTATTTCAGGGCGGTGCTTCCAGTTTTTCAGCATAATAATCCCAGTAATTGGTTTCATTGTATATAGAATGACGTCATGTCATCATGTACATCCTCCCTCATTCTTGGATGTTGATCAAAGACCATCTTGTGGTTCTTTCCATGTGAAGGCTTCACCACAGATATATCCTAAAAAGCCTTATTTTTGTGCAACTTACAGCTTTCTAGACTCATTTTTTACTGCACACTTCTTGTGGTTCTTGTAGTGATTCTTGATGTGAATCTGAATTCTCAGTCAAATATCATGAGGAGTGATCTTCAACTTTTGTGAAGGGTAGAATCTTCTAATCCAAGAGCTTCTTTGATCCCAGGAAGGCCTAGGCTTGTCTCATCAGCTGGTTATAAATTACGTGCAAGATATTTAACTGGAAATTACAGAGACCTCAGCAAATTGTGGCCTTGTAGACTGTGGATAAAAGAATATTAGAAATTAAGATCAATGGGCACACCCTCCAAAGGCCCCCTCCATCTTCCCTCTCCTACCCTGTCTCCACCCTTCCCTCCACACTCTTTTGATTGGCCAACCTAGGATTAGTTGTGCACCTTTTCATCATCAAGGCCTGAGACTCTCTCACACAAACTGGGTTGAAATGGAGAGAAGGAACAATAAAAGGTGCAAAAAGGATCATACAAACTGAGGCTGGAGAGAATGCATGTATATTATCAGATTTCTGTGCTCATGTTCAAATTGGTCCTGGCTCAAGTCCAGAATATGCCACTTTCTTCTGGCTAAATCTAGAATGGTCCTGGTTTGTTTCACCTTAGGCCAATTTTGTAGTGTAAATATAGATAACTGCTATGCATATTATAAGTTCTGACGTGAAGTGACATAACCAATGCACCTTGATTTTTTATTTTTGGTCAAATTTATAATTCAAAAACAATTGGTTTGCAAGTCTTTGATACCGTGGGCTTAAAAAGAGCAAGTAAATTTGTATTGGGACTGTATCAATTGTTGGCCTCTGAGCAGTTTCTGCATGCTTATTAGTAGTGTATGAAGGCTGTAAAATTATATATTTAGTTTGATCTATTATAAGAATACCTTCTTGAAAGTTCATATACACTTCAATTACATTTGGGGGGTGTTTGGTTTGCAACCGGAATCGGAATTGGAATGGACAAATCCCCAAAGTTTGGTTGTGATTTGAATCGGAATTGGAATGAAATTGAGTCTTTAAGGGAGAGTAGGGATTCAATTTTAGGTAAATTTGGCCATTCCCATTCTATCCCGGAATTGAAATCAGAATGGGACTCCTCCCAACCAAATGGTTGGAATGGGAGTCACCAATTCTTATTCTGATTCTAGACCCCAACTCTCCCCAACCAAACAGCCCCTTGATTCATTTGGTTGCTGGATTATGAGGGAACAGGGACAGTTATGAAACTATGTTCATAGATGCTTTAGTTATAGTTGTTACACAGAGTTGTAAAATTGTTATTTCTTCTTTCAGTGTATGATGTTTAATTATTGTACAGATGGACTTGGATGTAGTTGTGGTGGTTGTGGTCTTGTATGGACTCATTGGTAACAATTTTGACTTTTAGTTTGTGATGTTTCCTATCAGCTTTTCTTTTGTTTGCTGTAAGCCAAAGAGATGAAACTCTCTCTATATTTTGTGATATCTCTTTCTGTTCTTTCTCCTGTTTGGCTGCTTGGTTCCTTCCCTTTCTTTAATTGAAACTGCAGAAAGTTAATTGATAAAGTTATTGGAGAAAGTAGACTAATGCTATGTGACTAGATAGGCTGCCTGTTGTGATAGCTAAGGAATTAATGACAACAACTGATGTTTCCTTTTTCTTTGAAATTTTAATATTGTGTGTAATACATAATTTTTTTGACTAATGTTCTTCACTAGTCTGTTGTATTCATATAAGGAGATACTTTTGTGTTAAGGTGTGAATGTCCATTCATCTATGAGAAGTGATGCTAGTTTTTACCACTTGACATGCTTAAGGCTGAAGTTGTACTTTCTGAAAAAGCTGCACCTTGGATGATTTTTGCAATTATATCCTTTTTGTTATCTCCATGGTCCTAAACTGATTAGTACTTTGGCTTCCCACAGAGCCATTCAACCATTACACCTTGACAGCCCTGTATATTTTCACTAATAAAGTTGAATCTCATTAACTAATCTATGTAAAAATGCAGCGGAAGTGGAGGGAATAGGAGATAGTATATGCGAAAGAATTGGGGGAAAAATAAACTAGACAGGGTTCATTTTTAGTTTAAGAAAAGGACAGAAGGAAGGAGAGGTAAAGAGGGGACCATGTTAAGTTCAATTGGCTTTAGATGTAGTGGCTCCACATGGCACTAAATTTGATTTCAGCAAAAGCCTGGTGAACTCATGGCTTCCCACACCTGATCAAGTAATCTTCACTGCATTGATAGCTCTCCTATGTAACAGCCATAAGAATAACATGCTGTTATCTATGCATGCATTCATGCATATACATGTGTGCATGTCTACATGTATGCACAAATGCACACATGCACATGGTGGGAGGGGGGGGGGGGTTGAGAGAGAGACCATTTGATTGGTGGAGTGGGAGCAGTAGGATGTGTATGATTGTTATGTTTAATGTGTTCTAGCATTGGATCAGGAGAATGTAGGAGAATAAGCAGTTGGGTGAATGATTTTCACCGAAGGTGGATGGATCGGTTAGATGGGGTTAAAAAAAATTCTCCATTGGCTATAGCTCTTAGGTGAGATAAATCAAATAGGTTCTATTGTATTAAATTCTGAGAAATTCAATAGACATTCTATCACTTAAAAATTTGTTTTCAATCTTGTCCAAGTAACATCATTGTTTCTTCTTTAGAGCGTATTTTGGTCAGTATACAGATACTCCATACCCATAATATCTCCATCCTGTTTAACAATCCCCTGCTTTTCTTTCTCTCTTAAAATATATCTCTATCATAATTGGGCTTTTTTTGGCTTTCTCACTTCCTCAATAATCTTATTTGTTACCTAAAACTTTCTATCCTATTACTGGTTTTTTTTGCACTCTCCTATTTCCATCTTCATTAATCTTCTCTTTATGAACAAATTACAGAATACCTTTTCCTCTTCCTTTTCCATGAAAAAGTAGTTTGTGATATGCCTTTGATTTAGTAATTCTGTCCCAGTCAAATTACATCATGAAATGGTTCTGTTTAAAGCTTCAACCTGTCCCAACTGACTCTGAACCTAGTCACATAAATGTAGGACTGATTCTTTTCTCAGTCTTGTACTTATAAAAATCTCATTTACTGAATGTGTTGCCATGATTACTTCTATCACCTTACAGATATTGGGATCTCACTCTAATAAAAGTAATGATTATTCTTTTGATATTTGATGGTCATTATGTTTTTAGTACCATTACAAAATTAACTTATTTCCCATGTGCATAGCTTGACTCACTTGAAACCAAACATCTTGGGAGGGTATGAACCTACCTTTTGTCTAAACCTCTGAAGTAGTTGGAAAGTTTGCTCAAGATTCTCTATAAATTATTACGTATTTGTTTTTTTTCCCAAAGATCCTATGTATGTAAGCGAACCATGTCATTTTCTCCTTTGACTCTCAGTTAAATGCTATTTACATGTGAAATATATGCTTAAGCACCTAAAATTTCCTGTCGTTAGTAAGTGTGCTGTTTTCTTCACTGCAGGTGGGAGAAGACACATGGTCTTCTTATTGAGGGGGGTCTTACCTATGATGCAATAAAGAAATCTGTAGCTGGAGCTAGAATTGCTTTTAGAGATGGTGTTATTGAGCTGTTTGAGTTCTTGGAGGTAGTTATTTACTTATTTATTTTATAATCTGGATAGTTATATATTTGGACACATCTGCTGCCATGTCACTAAAACTTTAGTGGAGCTAGTTTCTGTAGTTGGTGTTTGAAACTAAAATTAAGTTTGTGAGTAGAGTGTCTTGGTAGGAGAAGAGGGTTAAAAATGGAGGCCTCTTTATAAAATGGGCACAACTTGCATCACATGGAAATCATGGAACAGGTAGAAATTTAATTCCTTTACAGAACAATCAACATCTTTTCAGAAGTTATTCCATAGTGTGACCTAGGGAATATTTCAAGATGCTTATAAGCCATAGTTTGTTTCATCCAGTGACATTTATTCTAGTGCACTTGGGAAGTATCTGTAACCCTTTCTTACATTGCAGAAATTTTTGCTCTGTCCACCAGCAAAAGTTTAGCATGTCAGTCATGATCTTATACTTCCTAAGAAGAAAAGATCAGGCCCTATTGTTTAGGTTTAATATCAAGCATGATTAGTTTGATAAGTTTTAATCATGGTATTCTGTACCGGCCCGAACTGGCCGGTACACCTCATACCGTACCGTACTGGCGGGGAACCGGTTCAGTTTAGGTCGGTTTTCGAAAAATGGTCTGAATCGGACCTAACCGATCTGTTCGATATAGTATCGGCCTGAACCGCTTGATATCGAACGGTTTGATTCGGTACGGTATCGGTTCGGTCCGGTTTGGCTTGGTTTTCTTTTTTTTTTTTTGGTCCGTTGGATGGGTATTTTTTAAATTTGTATTGTTGGTATGGCCATTACGGCATGGTATGTTATCATGCCATACCGTACCGATCAGAAACCGGTACGGGCCTCGGTACTGGTTCCTGAAACCTTGGTTTTAACAGAGAGAGAAGAAACACTAGAGAAATTTTTGATATTATTGGTAATGAATGAATTTACGGGTATTAATTCCTTGAATTGATAAGAAGTAGATGCTGGCTCCATCTTTCCACAAATATTGTATAAATAAAGTCAAAGGACTTATTATTGTCCGAATATCGTAACTTCATATAGTAGATTTACCTTGAAACCACATTCTAAGAAATACACCGATAACACTAAATGACTAAGAGCCCTTTCCACACATCTTCAATTTTTATGCAGTGCTTCCTTCAACAAAAAATGGATGAGCAAGGTCGAAAAGAGCATATCCAGTTCTAGGATTTCCTGCTTTAGTTAATCGAAGCATCTGATATCAAACAAAATTTGTGGAAGTTGTTGCCAAAAAAATTTAAGTAGATGAAGTCCTTGCATGGTACTAAGTTTCCTTGTACCACTATCGAATGGCGTACCGGTGCTGGATCAATATGGTACAGTATCGATATTGTACCGTACAGACACACGGTACGTTTCGGCGTATCGGTTCGGTATCGATACAAATTTTTTTTCTTTCATTTTTTTTGAGTGTTCAAGTTAATAATTCATAAATACAACTCCAAAATTGCATTATATTGCATATTATTGACATATTTGGGTTCAATTTTGAGTTAGATAGCGGTACCAAGACTTTTGATCCAAAATTTCAAATATATATTTATTTACATTATATTACAACTATGTCATCTTAGAATTAAGAAAAATATATAAATATGTATTAAAATGTATCTAAATGTTTAAATACAAAGCACAATAACTGATATACCAACCTCAAGATCTACTCTGCATTTAATTCTTATCGGACCTCTTGTTGATATTTTCGACACATGGATACATCAGGATAACCTCCAGCTAGGTGCTGCTTCAACCTAGTCATCCCTCCTTCCTTGAACTTTGTGTTGCACCATTTGCATCTTCAATGATGTCGAGTCGAGAGCATCTCGCCATGATCTCAACCGATGTCACGCTCTAGATCTTTCTTCTTACTCATTTCTGTAGATATAACAAAACACGACAGTTTAATAATTATTAAAACATATTATATATAAATAAAATTCAATAATAATTTTAAAACTTATAAATTCAAAATAAATTTGTTATATGCTTCAAATAATATTTTAAATTAACTATAATATAACACTATTTTATATTTTTTTATTTATAATATATTTTTATTATTAATAATTATAAAATAATTTTTATTTTAAATATTTTAGAAAAAAATTTGAGGTTAGATTTAAGTAGCTTGAATCATTCTAAACATGATTCCAAAATTCTGATTTTTTTCTTTAAATTTAATTTTTATTAATTTTTAAATGAATAAATATATAAAAATATTTAAAATATATAATTAACGAAAATTAACAATTTAAGTGTCATCATGTAGATCTTCCAAAGATCTATCATATATAACTAAATCATACCA
>KE507393.1:43739-57802 GCA_000441515.1 Elaeis oleifera
GTGACTTCCCTCAAAAAGTAAGCTTTTCTTGACTAAGTGAAAGAGAGTCCTGAATTTGTGTCACATAAATCAAAATTTCATAGGCTAATTTAATAAATTGACCAATTCTCATCCATCTTATGCCTAAATGCCTAACGATATGTTCCTTTTTCTTCAACAATTTTCCATTCTCTGCTTTTAAAGCCTCTGCTTACAAAAAATTTCTCCTAGATGAGAAGAAAATTTCTAAATTGCAAAATGGAGAATAATTCGTGCTCATTCTTTGTTTTTTTTTTATAAAACCTAATATGCTTTTATCAATAAAATGCAGGGGAAAGGTGTGCCTATCTTAATTTTTTCTGCAGGTCTTGCAGACATTATAGAAGAGGTTAGTTCATAACCTTCTTATCTTATTATATATACATAAAATTGGGTTCAAATTTTTGACAGTGCAGATGATTGTCACTTGTTTCTTCTTGTATCCAACCAGGTCTTCAGACAGAAACTTCATAGATCTTTTAAAAACATCAAGATCGTTTCTAACAGAATGGTGTTTGATGAAAATGGCCATCTTATAGCCTTTAAAGGTGTTCTTGATCTCGCTGATATCTCTTTTTAATTCAAATAGTCTTAGAATCCTCAGGTTTTTGGCATGAAGAAATGTACTGTCTGGTCTTGCCTTTCTTGAACTTGTTTTGACAAATTATAGACACTTGAATGCGTCCATCAATTTCTAATGGTAACTCAATTTTATGGTTTAAATAAAAATTATGTTGTTAAACTATTTGCAAGGGGGAAAATGCAATCTGACAATTGTGGAATATTTCGAGAAAGTGTCAGTCATTAGAACTATCATGAGTCATGACAAATCTTTGATGAATGGGTAGAATTTAACAAAGAGCAGAGAATTTAAGATATTAGAGATATATAAAAAAACAATTAAAGTATTTTTGAAAGTCACCAAAACCTGAATTTTTTTTTTTAAGAGAAAACTTAAGATATGATTGAGAAAGCTTATTTCAAAAAAAAAAGAAAGAAAACTTGATAACTTATTATTACATTGAGACTCGTGTTAGGTGCAGGTACACAGAGGTGGGTCTCTTGAAAATAATCAGTAAGAAAACACTTGCGAAATGGGTGTGGGGGAGTTTCCAAGGAGATTTAGAAGCAGGTGTGCCCTCTTAATTGGAAGATTCCTGCTACTAAGTGGAGAATTTTATGACTTTTTTGAACATATGTTGGTTCTTTCTGTAGGGTTCGCAATCCAGTATGGCAACCTATCTATTTTCTATCTTAACTGCTTTTATACATTGAGCAGTGGCACCTATGCTGTGCTTTTTATTGATTTATGTTCCAATCTGTTTTTATACTCTTTAAAATACTGATCACAGGGAAGACGATTCATGTTCTAAACAAAATGAGCATGCCTTGGATATGGCTGCTCCTATTCATGACAAATTGGGAGATCCTAATGGATTGGATAGTGATAGCATCTTGGTAAAGAACAGGACCAATGTACTGCTGCTTGGCGATCACATTGGAGATCTTGGAATGTCTGATGGTGTGAACTATGAAAACCGGATTTCTGTTGGATTCCTGTGAGTAAATAGTTTCCTTTATGTGTTCCCCTCTTTAACATAACAATTTGTGGGATATATTGTTATTGAAACAAGGATGCTTACATGTCATGCATAACAGTTCAGTGCAATCATTTTGATCTTCTGTTCTTTGATCTGTAATTTTCTGGATAACTTGTTGGACTTCAATTTTGCACCAGTTGAAAATGATAGACTAGATACATCATTAAGGAGTTTGTTTTAGACATGGACTATCAACTTCTAATTGCTCAAGTAAGACTTGACGCATGATGCCATTGGCAAACCTAGAATCCTCATTATGGTCTTGACAATGACTTACAAATATTTCTACTTGATATTTGAGGTGCTGTAAAACAGACTGCATCATTTGTTATATGAGCATAGATTACAGCTTAAAGAAAATTCTGCAGTCATATAGTCTAGATCTGTCTAAACTGATTTCTTGCTTTCAAGGTGGATAGAATTGAGACAACCTGTGCTAAAATCTTGGTCAAGATGCAGCTTACAACCTGTAATCTGGCACATTATTTTCCTTCGCTTCATGTCATCTAGATATTCTTAGCTCACTACCATGACATCTTCTGCTAGGACCCTCCCATTTGATCGGTGATGTTTTGTGTTGGCACTGTGGTCAGCTCTTTCTTGTTTGGCTAAGATGGCATTAGAGATTACTCCACTTTTTGCTACCAGATATAATACTGAAAAATAGCCCTTAAAGATTAAGTATGACACATTCATTTTCATGGCAAGCTTAGTGACGTTGCTTTGATTTTGACTTTGTGATTGTGGACTTTAAGATTTCAGATACAGCAGGCATTCAATATTTGGAATGCATATATACATGACGATTGATGGTGCTGATATAGATGTATGCAATAATCATTTTATGTTGTATCTTACATCTTTGTTATTTTGCGAACTAATTAATTATTTTGCATATCCATAATGATATAGTTACTTCATTAGGCTTTTCTCCAACCAATTTTTTAAGAAGGTTTTCAAGACATTTTATTGTGTTTTTAGTGGTGTCACTTTCTATGGCAAGGATTCCAAAGGAGTAAGAATTTTATGATTTTTGAAAGATTTTAGTTATCTTCACTTAGGAATCTGTATAATTTGTGGTGGAGTTTCAGGTTGTTTAGGATTTCTATTTGGAGTCAAGTAACAAATCCAGAGATATAGGTTTGTTACTTGTAACTTGGAGTCCTTTTAGGGTTAGAAAACATTAGTTTAAGTTGTTTAAATATCTATATATAGGGGCCTGTAAAAAGTGGCGAATTATATTTGGTTATGGGTTATATTGAATTAATTAGCAATTTTGAGGCTATTTTCCTCAATTCTTTTCTCTCTTTTTTCTTAACTTCTTTTCTTTTTAGCTGCACACCCTGTCTTCTTCTTCTTATAATTCTTGTTTCTTGATGTTTCTGCTAGAAAGAGAGTATTTTAGATCCTTCCTAATCTGAAATTTGTTCTGACCCATTTCATATTTATTTGGGGCCCTAAAACTAAGGGGCTGTATTAGTTATGATCCCTCACCTTAAGTGGAAAACTGAAGCTGATCTTATCTTGCCACTGGACAAAAACAGAAGATTTTTTTTTAATAATAAAAATCTCAGTTGCTGCTGGGAATTTTAAATATATATCATTTCTATGGGTTTATAATTTAGGGTTTTTTTGCATGTATACCATCCTAAATATATGAAATCATATGAATACCTTCCCAAAGTTGCTATTTGCATGCACACCCTCATAAAATACTTATTTTGCATGTATGCTCTTCTTTTTCTTTCTTTTTTGCATTATGTGCCTATAACATCTAACGTGGTTAAAGCATGAGCAATTTAGATAATGACCAAAATATCCTTAATGGGTAGATGTGCAAAAAGAAACTTTATAAGGGTATCCATGCAAATAGTAAATTTACAAAGATACTCATACAATTTCACATATTTAGGAGGATATGCACTCAAAAATCCCATTAAAAAAAGATCAAAACTCGGCTGAGACTTGCCAAGATTTCATGATTCGGTTGAATCGACAAGTTAAAAAAGAAAAGTGGCCAAGACATGTGACATGATTTATTCCATAAATGGTGAGCTGCTGTTCATTTGTTGAGGTGAAGATAATTCAATGGCTCGTAATTGAGGAGGATGATGAAAATAATCATTATTATCATGCCATATGATCCTGTTGATGTCAATTCTTATAGAATAAATCGTGATACCTTTGTGAAATTCTTATCTTAACAAATCGACAATAGCTTACTTTTTGTAAATTACTAAAAAATATTTAACTGATCTACACATCTATAATTAATTTAAATTTAGTATACTTTAATCTTTCAAAAATAATGAAGAATATATTGATGTCATAGAGTCAATAATGATAATTACATCAAAATCAAATAGAAGAGTAGCATTACCAAAATGGTTATCAAACATTCCAACTTGAACGAGTTAATATCTTAAACAAGAAAATTAACAATGTGACTTTGCCATTTTATTTTATTTTTTAACTCGTTGATTCAAGCGAGTCATGAAATACTTGGCAAGACTTAGCTGAGCTTTGACCTTTTTTTTTTATAATTGGTTTCTTTGAATGTGTACCCTATGAAATATGCAAAATTTCATGAATGTCCTTGCAAAGTAGCTGTTTGTGTGTGCCCTTATATATGTTTCTTTCTGCACATCCACCCATTAAGGACTTATTTGGTTCACGAGAAGAGGGGGAAGTGTGATAAATGGAAAAATAGAGAAATACCTTATATTTGGTTGAGTTTTCGAAGGGGAGAAATGTGAAAGTAGCTTTCTCATGGGAATGAGATTCCTATTTTTCATGAGAAAGAGAAATGCTTGTAGGAAATGGGAAAGTCACTTTCCCACGAACTCGGAACTGGGGTAATTTTTTTCCAAAAGTGCCCTATGTTTTCAGATAGAATGGGATAAGGTCTTTCCTTTATTGAAGGCATAATAGATATTTTGCATGACTGTTCTCAAAAAGTAGATGCTCAAGCAAATATAAGCCACTCTAAAATGTACCATTTTTTCATAGTTAACCAAATATGCAAAAATCACTTTTCTATGCAACATATACCCAGGCATCAACTTTCTAGAAGAAACATTATAGTAAGAGAAAATTCTTCCATGAACCATAAGGATATTTCAATCATTTTAATTTTAAACCACTCATGTCTTAATGGTGTGAGACGACATAGGCTTATATGCGAAATAGAAAGAAAAAGAAGGATATACATACAAAATAAGTATTTTATGAGAGTATATATGCAAATAGCAACTTTATGAGGTTATTCATTTTTTTATATATTTAGGTGGGTATATACTCAAAGTACCTTATTATTAAATACCGACCAATACATGTTCCTTAAACAAGTTCTCTACTAATTTTACAACCTCTTCCTAACAAGCATGGTATTTCATACTGGCCTGAACCGGTCGGTACACCCTGTACCATACCATATCGATAGAAAATCGGTTCGGTTCAGGCTAGTTTTCGAAAAATGGTCTCAATCGGACCGAACCGATTGGTTGGGTACGGTATCGGCCCGAACCGCCCGATACCAGATGGTGTGGTCCAGTATGGTATCGGTTTGGTTCGGCTTGATTTTCTTTCTTTTTTTTGGCCATTGGATGGATTTTTTTTTTGAATATTTTATTATCGGTATTGATTGGTATGGTATGGTACCGTATCGATCAGGAATCGGTACAGGCCTCGGTACCGGTTCCTGAAACCTTGCTAGCAAGTATAGGTTATCTAGGTTTAGGAGACTCGCTTGGTTGTTTTTATTGAGATATCCATCATCATACTTGTTGAGAAGCCAGGATCATATCAAAGTTCAGTTTTTTTTTTAATAAATTAATAAATGTATTTTAGGCATGTAGCTGATAGTTTGGTGAAAGTCGTATGAAATCTCAATAAGTTCCAAGACCAGCTTTCTATGATTCATGTTGTGAAAGTCATAAAATTCTGTTCAATCTTCTTGAGGCTAATATTGTTAAGGAACATGGATGATTGCAAGTCTAAAATATGGATAGATGGATTTCATAAGCAAGGTTTTAAATACAGTAGGATGGGGCCAGCCTATTTTTCTGTGGAATGGGATGCTCCATGTAGATGCCTCGTGTCCGATACTTGGGTTGGTGGATGTCTCATCTCGTCTTAGTCCATTTTCTGACTCATTTCATCCTGACACTCGGGACGATGGGATGCCTGCTGTTCCATCAATATTTAAAATCTTCATAAGCTCAAGAAGCTTAACTTGTATTGGTGATTGTGACTTCTTGGTTTCTGCTCTTGAATCTCCTCCAACATTTGTTGGTGTGCAGTCTGGTCCAATCTTGAAAATAATACATGCACTTGCAGAGAAGGCAAGGTTCTTTCTATTGTATCAAAGAATATTTTAACTTATATTTTGGTGAAGCTATCAAAGATCACACTTTCTTATGTTGTTCTCTTGGTGGTGAGAATAGGCTGCTTACCAGTAGAACTCTTGCAACTTTGAAGTTTGGTTATCAATTGTTTAGTTCAGTGTTCTGAGACCCTGTTCGCTAGTCTGGGTGGACCTGATCAACCCACCACCCGCTGAGTATTGCAGGATGGGTCATGCTCAAACCCAGAATTCCCCAAAACCTGCCCAAACCGGTGACTTGGGCAGTTCGGCTGTTCTAACGGCCTGGGTCAAATGACTAACTGACTTGCTGGTTGAATGCTGCATGAGAGAAAACAGAATAAAAGTGATCCATTACCATCCTTATTCTCTCAATCTTTGGGTTATCACCAATCACCATTGCCATGTCCATGGTTGCTGGTAGAAGCCAGATCGTTTTGAGGTTGAGAGGAGGGATGGAAAGTTGGTGAGCTAGGATGGGTATGGGACAAAGGGAAGTGACATCAAATGGTGGGAAGGTGGGTGGGATCTTCTTGTTGAAGGCAGCAATCTGGGATTGGAATGAATTATGGGGTGCTTAGCATTAGAATTGAAGGTGTGGATGGGGAGAGTCTTGATGTCTCTAGTGTCTCCTCATTAAAGGAGAGATGAGCAAGTTGTAGTAGGCTGGCAATTTGACATCTGAAGTAGTGGTGGTGGGGTTGGAGCGAAAGAGAAGAGGAGGTGGGCCATGGGGGGCATGGTAAACAGGTCAAAGAGAGGGCTGATAGAACTATAGAATATGGTGAATGTGGAACTAGGTAGTATAGTTCCAGTTTTATAATAGCACATTTCATTTAGGATCCTTTTGGTTGGGTATGTCAGATTATAGGATAATTTGATAATTCTTGAGAATCATTTATCTGAAAAAATGATTGCGAAAGAAATAACTTTTACTATATTTGGTTAATGAAAAAATTACTCTGCAAAATGACATTGGAAAAAGATTACTACGTTTGGTTGGAGGTAAATCTACATAGGAATATGGTCAAATTTATAAATATACTCTTGAACATAAAATAAATTTTTAATACTAGGATAATATTGTCATCTCCAATTAGTTTTATGTAATGACTATAATCATATAGCTCTTTATATAATACCATCTCCATATTAATATTTTTACAAAAGCTCTTTATTGAATGAATTTAGAAAGATATTTGAATAAATTCAACAATTATATATACAGCCTTATTGGCGTATTTTTATCAAGTATGAATTACGGCCACTCAGAAATTTATCAAATACCAAACCCCCCATGGTATTTATTTTACCTTCTCTCTCCGAAAAATAAGCATGTGGCCCACCAACTATTTACCATCTTTTTCTTTCTTTTTTCATATCAAACATGGTAATCTGACGTGAGAATTATTTTCTATGCTAGATTACCTCCAACCAAACGGCCCCTTAGAAAAATATGTATGGATATCAAAAATTGTAATATGAACATTCTGTCAATGTACTAAGTGCTGAATAATGCTGAAATGGCTAATGTGCTTTAGGAACTAACTTGCAAGACCTTTTCTATTGGATTTTTGGATTTTAAAAATGTTTTAACATAATGTAATTTATGAAATCTTATGATTTAAGAAATAGACTAGCTTTTGAAAGTTAAGATTTTGACTTGATGCTAGAAATTTGTAATTTGAACCAAAATTGAGAAACCAACTTTTAATTCTTAATGAATTTGATTTTTTGAGTAATTCTATTAACTTTAATGGGGTACTTCATATTTACATATAGGGAATGCTTGATTGGGGGATTTGGGCTTTGGAATGGGAATAAGTGACTCCCATTTCAGTTGTTTGATCGGGGGTGGGGGTGAGTCCCATTCCAGTTCTATGGGGAATAGGATTGCCCCAATCCCTTAAAACCCAATCCCAACTCTCTCCTAGTATTCGAATCCCATTGCGATTTAGATGCGATTCTAGTCACAAACTAAACATGTTGGGGAATATGATCATTTCGATTCGGATTCCTATTTTGATTCCAATTTAGCTTATGAACCAAATGCACTAGTAATGTATTTAGTGAATGGAAAACAAATGAAAAGGAAATGGAAGGACATTTACTTACATGAATAGTAAATAAGTACTACCTTTGAGGGCATTATTGAAATTTGCACTTGCTAAGTGATCACCTACTTCACCTCCTCACCCCAACTGACCTGCCTTGTGACCTTGTGATAGACCTACTAAGGGAACTGCCCTAAGTAGGTGAGTTACCTGGTTGGCCCTATTAGCCGCCCTACCTTGCCTATTTCAAGGCAAGAGTCAACTAAGGAAAACAGGTGAGTAGGAAGAGGAAGAATGAGAGGATTGTGGAAAAGGAATGTAGGAGTTTATTAGCTTTTTTTGATTTGGGAATTACCTTGCATTCTATCTCTTGTGTAATTTTGAATTTAATTTAAATGATATTTCTACACATCTATTAATCAATATTAAGCCTATGATTTCTTTTAAAATCCTAAAACTTGGCTACTTTTGAAAAACTCATATGGATTCTTGAAATAAATTATTCCTTGCATTTGGATTTCGAAGAAGAAAATAATTTTTGAACCTTTTTCCATGCCAGCTGTTGTATTGAAACTTTGAAAACACTAGTTACTTTTCAAGCTCTAAAGTTTCTTTTGATTTTACGAAATCTATAAATAGCTCTTCTAGCAGTTTCAGAGGCTTATTATATATTATTCAGATCAAGATTCACTATCTCGATACTGGACTCTATACTAGTAAAATCCTAATATAGTATTGGTGCACGGAACGGTATGGTATGGTAGTATTGGTACGAAATGGTATGATATACTAGTACGGTATCGGTACGTTAGATATGCCCTCGTATCGGACGGTATGGGGCGGTATGGGGAACCATAGTGACTTAAGATCTCCATGCATCCTCATGGGAAATTATAAATATTATGGTATTTGAAATGATACATCAATTTCTAATTGGATCACTTCAAAGTCAATTGAGTTCAATTTGATATTTTTGAAGTTGTGTTCACCTGCTATAGCTGGAAATCATGTCCGTTTGACATGTCTATTCTCTATTATTGCTTATTTTTAGTGAAGATTTTGTAGTGGCATATCTGCAAACCATATTAAGCCATAATTAAAAGATAAAAGTGAACCTTGAGGCAGGTGGTGTAAGAGTGATTTCACTTGAATATGGAGGAGGAACATGTTGCTAGGGATGTGAGCTGCCTCATCTATATGATTGTTCTGACTTCTGAATACCAAGCTTTCATAGAAATGCTAATTGCAAGCCATAGGAGGAAAGGAGATAAATGGTGTGGAATGTAAATCTGACCATTTGGCTTCTGAAAACACATTTCTAGCTTTCCTCTATGCAATCTGCTAGTTCTTTGTACCACAATAAGTTGACTTTTGGTCATCTTTGTAGGAGAATTATAGAGCTAACTGTTTTTATGTATTTCTTAGAGAAGAATTTGTAGAGAAAGCAAACTCCCAGTTGTCCGAATGCCAGGGAATCTATCTATTTTATTATATTATTTAGTTATCTTTGGTAGTTTATGGTAGTATAGTAGCAGTCTCTGAGTGATCTACTGAGAGTTATGGACGTTTTTCTTTTCAGGAATGACAATATAGAAGAATCTCTCAAGAATCAGTGTGAAGCATTTGATGTTGTATATCTGGTGAGCCACTTTGAGGCATATTGCAAATCTTTATCAACAACAGTGCAATTTATCCTTCATCTTCATTTCCCTTTATGTTTTATGCCTTTCCATTTTTGTGCAGAAGGATGCATCCATGGAGGGAGTTGTTGAGCTTGTATCTCACTTATGCTCACCCAATTAATGATTTCGGTGTCTGAAGTGCATTTTGGCCTGCTTTAACATGTTTGTAGTTTTCCCAGTTTACTAATTAGCTTAGTTTATAGAAGTTTCTTACAGAAAGTATGTCCCCAACATGACAATGTAATACTAAAGACTTCATGGTATTCATCAAAATCTTGGACTCTAATTTTTTTTTCCAAAGAATTCTATTGCTTTGAATATTACTTGAGGCAGAAAACAGGCTGAAGGTCTTCTCCTTTCCCATTCTCTAAAATTTCTTTGGTTTTGAATTGATCCATTGATAGCTGGTAAGTTTGCTTTATGGTATAAAGCACCAATCTTATATACCTATAAATTGCATCCATAGCTTTGTGTAGCTAACTCCAAGCTCTCTCTCAAAGTTCAAAGTTCATTCAACAGAGGTAAAAGACTCACCCATAACAAGCTTATTATGAAACAAAAGGAGCGATACTACTACTGTCTGTACTCATATAAGTTCACTGGATCATTTCCTCTTTTAAACCTTAAAATCTCACCTACAATATAAATATAGAACCAAACTCAAGATCTTCAAAAGTCCAGGTTCCCTTACCAAAATTAGGCAACCAATCAAGAACTTGATGTGAAACATGATAGATCCTTTTTTTTCTTTTTTTGGGAAATTCGTGACCAGACTTTGGTGCATGCCCCCCTGAATCATATCCTCTCTAGAACATGTAAAATAACAAAGCGAAATCCAAACAAATGATAAATTATAATGTGCTATAATAATACTATAGCAAATTCAAAATATGCCGACTAAGATCCTGCGTGGGATTGCTATTGGCAGTAGAGCTTTTGAAGCTTTTGGAAGTAGAGCTTTTGAAAAGTAAAATTTTGGAAATAGAATTTTACAAAAAGTTATTTGTTGTTTGATATTCGTAATGATAAAGTATTTTGAGAAAAACAAAACAGCTTTCCGATATTAGTCAGAAAGTATTTTTGAAAAAAATTTCAAAATACAGTTTTTTCAAATAAATCTTTTCATCTTTCTGATAAAGTCAAAATAACTTTCTGACATTTTTATCAAGCATCATTGTATCACTCCAAAGTGCTTTTTGAGAGTCAGAAAGTATTTTCGGTACTCTAAAAGCTTAGCCAAACAGGGCCTAAGCCATCCACTCTATGATCGACTTCATCAAGCTGATTTGCTGAGGGCATTAATAAGCCCGAAGTCTATGAAAGAGGATTCCATCAATGTTTGCACTATTTCTCCAATGCCATCCATACCTGGGGCAGTTATCGAGCTTCACCGAAGTCATAACAAAGGCAAATGCCGGCCAAATTTAAAGGTCAATAAGAAATGATGAGTGCAGCGTGTCTCAATTATGTAGTAGCATCTCAATTATGTAGTAGCGAAAGATGAAAGCAGATGGTTCATGCCCCCACATTACACCTTGAATGCAATATAAGGTGGCTTTTTCTAAATAGCAAAATTAGAGCCGTTTTGGGGATTGAATTGCTTGGAAATTAGGCTTCCATACAACGTATTTTGCCAAATTTTTCTTGGTTTTCACTTGTGCTTTGCATGTGAAATCAGAAAAAGGATGTATATGTCTTACTTTAAAAAGAATGGGCATCCTAGCTCAAAAAATTTCCATCTTGAGAAAAATATTTAGATTGTGTCATTGGAGGAAAACCTCCATTTGGGAAAATATGTTTTTCTTCAATAAAATATATCCTGTTTGGTAAACGATATTAAATTTTATTTCTAAAAATCTTATGTGGTGTAGCACTCTGATGATTAGACCTGAAGATCAGGTGAGGCGTGTCCATCGATCTTGCAGGATCTTTTGTACTCTAACTTTATGCGCTGTGCTCATGCTCACAATAAAGTTGTGTGACCGTCTGTTAGTATTAAAAAAAAATCTTTAAACTATGCAGATTCCCATGTCTCATATGTTATATTTTTTATTTTCTCTCCATTTTTCCCTTATCTTTAATTGTTTCTAAAACTATCTCTTTCTTTTTCACTTTTATTTAAAAATACTCGAATTTTTTTTAAGATATGTCTAATTGTTTTGATAAACTAAATAATTTTTTGAAAAAGGTTTGGAATACTCCCACTCCCAAGTCCAAGTCAAAGAAGGAAACGTAAATTTTTTAGACGTTGAATCCCATCATGTTTGGAACCATATTGGAGTGTTAGATAGTTTTCAATGAAACTAGAATCATTAAATTGACCTAGAATAAGTACATCTGTAGGCATCTAAAAATAAAATATCCAACAACCCAAAAACAATGTCTCTCATAGCCGTCCACATAATAGGTCCATATGATTGTGCATATGTTGCCACCCAAAATAGCTCCCATATGATTACAAACATATGCCACCATCCAATCTGTTACCCCATTAGCTTCTCTAGGGATATGTTTCATTTCAAATGATTGGAAGGATGATTTCGTTCTCCAATAATCCTATCTTAATGGATGACTATTAGTTTCTGTTAAACTAGCAAGCCACCTAATAATGGTTAAAAAGTCCTCTCCAACATAAAATGAGATGCTCTTAAGACTTTAGTTACATATAACATGCCTTCCCACGCAGAAACTAGGGGATAGTGGCTCCCAAGATAAGAAAATCATCTGTGGGATAGCAGAATCTTTTAAAAGAGAACTATACTTTTCCCCAGCAATTAAAGATATCTCTAAGGCAAGTGCCTTAATATACTCTAAGCCTGACCAATTGCTTTCATTAGAATCAATCAGGGACTCCAAACATTATTTTGGAAGATGCCATCATTTCTGGCCAAGCAAATAGCATAATCTATATAAACCATCATAATAGCCCTTTTGTTCCTATTACCTCTAAGCGAACACTCTTTAATGCATTGGAGAAAGGTATCAAAAGTCACATTTGGAACATCCATGTAAGCAGAAATAGAAGCCTGTCGCCATACCTGGGTTGCCATCTTGCAGTGTAAGTTAAGATATGCTGGAGACTCCTCTATATTAGAATACTAAGTCACAATAGTGTGGAACATGAAATCCATGATTGAGAAAAATGCTGTGATATGGAAGCTGGTTCCAAGCTGTCTTCTACATAGACAGAGTGAACTTGAGATGAACCTAAATCTCCAAATCCAACCAATATCTCTAGATGAAGGTGCTTCATCTTTGAAAATTTTATAAAAGTCTGCTGTTCTAACCAACAACCCATCTGAAGATTTCCCTCAGTCTATCCTCACTATCTTCACCCATAATAGGAATAGAACAAATTTTGTGAACCAGTGCCCATATGAAATGTTGATAGATTACTGATAAGTCCCAACTATTTTGACCTGCCACCATGAGAAACTTGATTTTGAGATTCTGTAAAGAGCTACTATCTACTAGCATAGGCCAAAATTCAGTAGGAATGTCTGAAATCCATGGATCCTAAATTACATCAACAGATGTCCCATTACCCACAATCCATCTGAGATTAGATAATATCAATGGTGCAAATGAACACAAATTCATCCATATAGGTGAATTGGTATGGGGACATACAGGAGGGGATTTAAATGACCAAATTCCATGTTTTGCTTGCATAAGAGAAACCCACAACCCCTCCTGGGTCAACATAATTCTGACCACATATTTGGCTATCAGAGCTTCATTCTGAGCAACTAGAGAAGTAATACCCAATCCTTCCATTCGGATCGGCTGGCAAACACAATTCCAAAACAAGTGATGTACTCTTCTAGATGAATCTGAGGAGCCCCGAGAATGTTTCTGATTGTAACTTCCAACTTAGAAGCATAATCTTAGGAATAACGCAATGCAACATCAAATAGAAAGGAAAACAAAAAGAATGGACTTGATTAATGTAATCCTATCTGTTGGGATATACCGATTGATCCCGACGCCGACTCACCAGCGACGACTCACCGACTGATCCCAATCCCAACGCCAACTGATCCCAACGACGACTCACCGATTGATCTCGATGCCGACCCATCCTCGGGATGGATCGACTGACTTCACCCGTCCGACGACGGGCGACACCTGCAGTAACTACCGATGATGCCCGGCCCGAATGTGTCGGCCTAACAGGCCAACGCTGCCTCCGACCGCCCGAATGGCCGAACCTGCATCACCGACTCCCTGTCGGGTGGGACCACAGACGTCCGACTTCTACGGACCCCTCCGAACGCCAACTGTGCTTTCGAGTCGCCACCCGACATTCAAACCCCGACGTATAGTCGGCCAGCCCTTCCAAAGA
>KE507395.1:19893-32725 GCA_000441515.1 Elaeis oleifera
GGCACACATCTAACATTCTTTCCACTACACTATTCTATTGGGGAGTCATCTTCACCGAGTAATGGCATTTGATCCTATTCTCCTTATAATATGGTGTGGATACCAGTCATCATGATTCATTATGGCTCGATTGTTGATAAAGCCTTTTATTTGAGTCCTGTAATTTTAATTTAAGTTCTATAATGGGGTTGTAATTGGGTCCTTAAATTGGATTTGATCAAATTCTAGTTTGAGTCAACCACTTGGAAGAGTTTCTTATTCAGTTCATGTTCAGCCACCTAAAAGATGCATGCCCAGCACCTTTGAAATTGGATGAGTTCAAGTTAGCACCACCTTAGCGCGTGCATGAAATTGGAGATGAAAATCGAATGCCATCACAACCAGATTAGGAAGATCTTCACGCGTGCAAGGGATGGAAAATCTTCACGTGGCATTGACACGACCCATCTTTGCACATGAGATAACGCCTCCTCACGCAAATCTTGGAGTCGCACCTTTCTTTCTGTTCGGGTTGTTAGAGTTTTCTTTTAAAAAGGAGAACGACGGGTCTTGTATGCATTGGATGATTAAGAATAAAATTCTATTTCCTCCTCTCTATGTGTTCTCATCTTCCTCCTTTCTTCGCCTATTACTCTTTCTATCTTCCTTCCCTCTCTTCCTTCTCTTCCTTCCTTCCTTCCTTCCTTCCTTCCTTCTTCCTCTCTCCTATCTCTCTTCTGAAATCCCTCTCAAGGCTTGAAGGTTGAAGGATGAAGAATCTTAGCAATCCTCCCATTTGCAAGATCCAATTTCAGCACCCATAATTTCCTATTCTCCCAAATCCCCACCTTCCTTTCATGATTGCTGATTTATTTCCATTGCTGCAGGCAGTTCTTTGCATGCTCGGATTGGATTTCTATGATCTTGGATAATGGAAGGATTTGCAAGCAACCGTGGCCTGATCTAACATCTGATTCTTTCCTTATTCAAAATCTTCATTGATATGTTTGTGAGATTTTTTGCTTCTAAATATATTTCTGAGTAGATCGTTATTGTAGAGTGTTAAAATTTACTTTTTATTGATTATATTTAAATATTTTAATTATAATCTGATGTCCTAATCATAGATGGTTTCTCAATTATCTACGATTCAAATATAGATCTAGGGGCTGATCAACATGCATACATAATATTAGTCTCATCCGATTTTAGTATAATCATCTCCATAGTCTTTGGTTTGCTGGTTATCTATTGATTGTGAATAAGTATGATTGCTTGCTTCTTCTAGATCTAAATTATCCCACATCAGTTAGGTATCAGAGCATGGTTAGATTAGGGCTAGAGTTTTGCATTTAGAAAATTTTCTGCATCAAAACCTGCAAGTTGGTACCCTGCAAGTGCTCAAAGAAACTGCGATTTCTATTTTTAAATACTTCAAAAAATTTTCAAAATTTTTATGTAGGTTCTAGATTTGACTGGTAAGTATGGTTTTAAATGTCATTGAAATCTAAAACCATTTGATTTTCAAAAACTCATTTGAAGAAACCTTACATGTCTTGACTTTTGCACCTGAAAATTGTTCAGTAAATGTTTGCGCACTCTTGAAAAAAGTAAAATTTTCTATCCATATAAGAGTCTAAAATTAAAGACATTTGATGATTTGGAAACTATATTTGATATTGAAGATTTTGACAAGTAGAGATCTGGAAAATAGATCTGCAATTGGTGCCAGAATTTTTTGTTAGTTGGAGGTCAGCGCGTAGAATTCTGTGACCTGTCCTGTTTTAGCACAACGTAAGGAAAAAGAAATAGAGTTTTCCACCTATTGAAACATCCAAAAATTCAAAGATTTGGTTTTTCAAAATCCTTACTCGATAAGAGATCTAGTCTTATTTTGAAATCTGTGAAAGCTATCCTCTTAGAGTCCCATAGCAGAACCTCAATCAAAGGGCTCTGCAATCTAAAACAGAATTTCTGGAGTTTAAAATTTCTTGCACTTAGGAAGAATTTTTATGTTTGTTTGAACTTCATATTTTTAGTAACTTAGTTTTAATTCTAGTTTGATAACTTAGTTGGTACTATTTTATTTATTTGAATCAATATTTGCGTCTTGTTCGCATCCGTAAGCTATCTTAAGGGAACTCCTATCATAAGATAAGGGAAGGATTTTATCATCTTTTCTTGGCCCAAAAATAATCAACCTCATATGCATTGATCCAAGTCCAAGCTAAAATCAATTAGTCATTAAAGAATAGGGTCAAACAAGTCAAGTTTAGTTGCTACGATGAGTTTTAGTGCGAGTTTGGTCTATAATTGACTTCATAAGTTGGTGTCTAAGATAAGAGGTATAAGACAATGCCTAAGTGAATTGTGGTTCTCTAATTAGGATCTCGTGAGAGCGAGGGGAGTCTCCCATAAATTTCACCTCTTACCTGGCTAGCCCAAGGATTTGAATGTTAGTCTACTTGTGCTTCGAATGATTCATAGTGATTTGAGCTTTTAGATCTAGAAAACCCCTAGAGTTGGTTATGTTGCATGTCTACTAGGTCCGGAGCTAGATATCATCCAGAGAGCTCAAATTCAAATCACGAAATAGATTTTGATTTTACCGTAGTCTTTAAGGACATTACTGAGAGGTTAAATGCCATAGGTGGTTTCATCTAGAATTTGAATACGAGAGTAGAGACCTTAGAAGAAGAAAGGATGAATAGCATGAAAGAATGTGCTAGGAATATCCTTCCCTAGATGACTATCCTAGAGGGTGACGTGACCATCCTGATTTTGATAGAGATCGCAATCAAGCGATCTGATCCCATCACGATCATAATGACCAAGATGAGAGAATACTTCAGAATGTCAAGGTTGAAGTCCCAAGCTTTGTGGGCTGTCTGAACCCCAACGAGTACCTTGACTAGGAGGCAGACATGAATCATTATTTTGAATGATACAATATGTTTGAGGAGAGAAAAATTAGGTTCGCTAAAATGAGACTTCTAGGTCAAGCCAAATTTTATTGGCATAATGTGGAGTGATTAGCCATACATAGGAGACAGGAGCCCATAAGTACCTGAGACTAGATGAAAGAAAAATTCATAAAAAATATCTCCCTACCTCGTATCAGTAGCATCTCCTAGATCAATGATAAAGGTTGACCCAGGATAGCAAGTCTATTACTAAGTACATCACCAAATTCGATAAAAACCTTATGCGATGTGGTGCTAGTGAAGATCCATCGGTCATCTTGTCACGATTTAGAGCCGGTTTAAGAGATGACATATAGAGAGAATTGTTCATGTATGAGGTCTACAGCTTGGAACAAGCTTATCAATTAGCCCAGGATTATGAGAGGTTTCAAAGGATGTCGGTAACCTAACAATTTGAGTCACGTAAACCTGATATTCTTGGTCCTAGACCTAGCTTTAATCTGACTCCTAGACCCGGCTATAATCAAATTCCAACCAATCATTCCCCACCTGTTGGTCCCCCACTGAGAAAGGATGATAAAGGCAAAAGAGTCTTTGTAGAGAACCCAAGAGGAAGTAGTTCAGGAATCTAATGCTTCAAGTGCAATGGGTTAGGTCACATTGCTAGTCAGTGCCCATCTCGAGCTCTACACATTGGAGAGTCCAAAGAAGAGAACCCCAAAAATCCTCTACAAGATGAAGAAATGTACATAGCAGATACTGAGTTAGCTGAAGCTTATGAGGAACCCAGTACTTTGGAAGAAATTAGGCTTGAAGAAAGAATAGATGTAGTAAGATGCATTTTAGCCTAACCTAAAGAGAGGATTGGCATAGGACTATTATTTTTCACACCTTCATAGGTCAGAAAATAAAATGTGCAAGGTCATCATTGATAGTGGTAGCTGCATCAACACTATTTCGACTGATGCTATTTCAAAACTTGATCTGACGCCCGTAGATCACCCACACCTATATAAGGTAGGTTGGATAGATGCATCATCCATTCTAGTTAGGCACTATTATCTGGTATCCATTAAATTTCAGTCTTATCAGAAAAATATGTGGTGTGATGTTATGTCCATGGATGTAGGAAGCATAATCCTAGGAAGGTCTTGGTTGTTCGATCAGGATGCAATACTTCATGATCGATCCAACTTATGTATGTTCATGAATAAAGGCAAAAAATTATGATATACCCTTCACCTCCTAGGAATGTAAAGAAGAATGTCCCTTGAGAGTCCAAAGAAGAAAGCAGAACAAGAGTTTACATTTAATCAGTGCAAAAGAGTTTGAAAAAATTTGAGAAAAACTCTTCTATTTGGATTCTAGCTGTTAAGAAAGTTAGCATGAAGGACACAAGTCATCACCCTCAAGTAATAGCAAGCCTCCTTGAAAGCTTTAATGATATTTTTTCTGAGGATCTCCCAGATCACTTACCACCCTTGAGGAATATCCAACACGCAATAGATCTTGTTCTAGGAGCTATGTTACCCAATCTATCCTACTATCGTCTTAATCCCACAGAGCACACTGAGCTGAAATGTTAAGTAGAAGAACTCCATGGGAAGAGATTTGTTAGAAAAAATTCAAGTCATTGTGTGGTACCTGCACTTTCGACTCTCAAGAAGAATGAAACTAGGAGAATGTGTATAGACAGTTGGATAATTAACAAAATAATGATAAGGTATCAATTTCTGATTCTCCGACTTGATGATATGTTGGACATGATTGCTGGATCTAATGTGTATTCAAAAATTGATCTAAAAAGTGGATATCACCAAGTATGAATTAGGCCCGAAGATGAGTGGAAAATAGCATTTAAAACTAAGATGGTCTTTATGAATGGTTGGTCATGCCGTTCGGCTTATCTAATGCCCCTAGCACATTTATAAGACTCATGATTCAAGTGTTACGACTATTTATGGGCACATTTATGGTCGTGTACTTTGACGATATTCTTGTTTATAGCAAGACTAAAGAAGATCACTTAGAACATCTCCGTCAAGTGTTCCAAACTCCTAGAACTAAAAGCCTATTTGCAAATTTTAAGAAATGTGACTTCATGACCACATGTATTGTTTTCTTAGGTTTTGTTGTGACCCCTGATGGTATGTCCATGGACCTGAAAAAGTTTGTGTAATTAGAGAATGGCCTGTACCTCAAAACGTTCATGATGTCAGGAGTTTTCATGATTTAGCAGCTTTTTATCGAAGATTTATTAAGGGATTTGGTACAATTATGGCTCTTATTACGGATTGTATAAGAAAGGAGCCTTAGAATGGACTCAGATTGTGGACCTAGCTTTTCATGAAATTAAGGATCATATAACCAGTGCTCTTGTGTTATGTCTGTCAGATTTTTTTAAGATTTTTGAAGTCACTTGTGATGCATCTGGGGTAGGAATTGGTGGAGTCCTTAGTCAAGAAGGACATCTTATGGCTTTCTTTAGCGAAAAGCTAAGAGCAGGTATTCCACTTATGATAAGGAGTTCTATGCGGTGGTCCAAGTTCTTAGGTTCTGGAGGCACTATGTATTTTCCCAAGAATTTATCCTGTATTTTGACCACGAAGCTCTTAGATTCTCTAACTCTCAGAAAAAGTTAAACCCTAGATATGAAAATAGGTTTAGTTCCTTTAGTCTTACACCTTTGTGTTGAAATATCATGTCGGTGTTAATAACTGTGCTGTTGATGCACTCTCTCATAAGGTGGACCTTTTATTGGTAGTAGTCATTGATAAGAACCAAACTGCTAATGCACTTTGTTAGAGAGTGGACCTTTTATTAGCAGTGAGTGTTAAGATACTGACTTTGAGAAATGGAAAGAGGATTATGATGACTGTCCAGATTGAAAAAATTATGTCTTCACTCTCACAAGGACTATCTAGAGGAATTAGTGAATATACCTTACAGGGTGGATACCTTTCAAAAACAATAAGCTATATATCCCATGCACCTCTGTCCATAATTTTCTAATATGGGAATTGCATGTGGGAGGTTTGTTCGATCATTTTGATAGGATCAAAACCATAGAGGCCGTAGAACACCAATTTTATTGGTTGAGTTTGAAGCGAGATGTAGCCAAAATTATGGCCCAATGTCGAACCTGCACTGTAGCTAAACAGTATAGACAAAATATTAGCTTATACATCCCATTATCAATTCTTGATTGTCCGTGGAAAGATGTGAGCATGAATTTTGTTTAGGATTGCAATGTACAGCTAAAAAGAACGATTCTATCTGTGTGGCAGTGGATCGATTTTCGAAAATAGCCCATTTTTTTTTCTATTCTAAAGCCTCCAATGTCTCTAGAATTGCTCGTCTTTACTTTGATGAGGTTGTCCAATTGCATGGATTACCTGAATCAATTGTATCTGATAGAGACGTTAGTTTTGTTAGCTATTTTAAAAATTTTATGGCACTATATGGGGATGAAATTAAAATTTTTATCAACATATCACCCCTGACTGATGGTCAAACTGAAGTTGTAAATAGAAGTTTAGAAATTTACTTTGGTGTTTAGTTGGCGAGAATATGAGAAATTGGGACTTGCTATTACCTAGGGCCGAATTTGCGTATAATAGTTCTGTTAATAGGACTATTGGCATGAGTCCATTCGAGGTTGTGTATGGCCATCACCTTAGAAAATTGATTGACCTCATTTTCGTACCCTTGCATACTAGAACATCTGAGACGGCAGAATCATTTGCATAACACGTTAGGAATCTGCACAAAAAAATTACAAAAAAAAATTAATGTTAGCAATCAAATTTATAAATAATTAGCAGATTCATACCGACGAGCTCATGATTTTGTTGAAGTTGATTATGTTATGATTCAGATTAGACTAGATCAGTTTTCTTGAGAACCATCAAGAAATTGCATGCACGTAAAGCAGGCCCTTTTAGGATCTTAAAGAAAATCAGACCAAATGCATATATTATAAATTTATCATCTGATTATGGCATCAACTCTACTTTTAATATTTCAGATCTTATTAAATATAAAGAATAAATAATGATACCCAGTGATCCGTTTGAGCCTAATCCATCTATTGGGAGTGAACCCCAACCCGAGTGTCCACAGTCAAATTTTAATAAACATGATCGTATTGAAAGAATCCTGGATGAGCAGATAATTTTCATCAGGAGGAAAGGATATCAAAGATATCTGGTTCATTGGCAAGGCTGACCTGAGTCCTAAGACACATGGATAACACATGGATAGCCCAAAAGAGCTACAGAGAATTGATCCTGATCTACTTGAATACTATCAGAGCCAAGGCGGCCTTTATTCGACAGAGTTGAATTCTCTCCAGTCTCGAAGAATTGGTGTGGACATCAATCACCATGATTCATTATGGCTCGATTGTTGATAGAGCCTTTTATTTGAGTCCTGTAACGGGGTTGTAATTGGATCCTTAAATGGATTTGATTGAGTCCTAGTTCGAGTCAACCACTTGGAAGAGTTCTTATTCAGTTCATGTCCAGCCACCTAGAAGACGCATGCCCAACACCTTTGAAATTGGATGAGTTCAAGTTAGCACCACCTTAGCGCACGCATGGAAATTGGGGATGAAAATTGAATGCCATCACAACCAGATTAGGAAGATCTTCATGCGTGCAAGGGATGGAAAATCTTCATGCGGCATTGACACGGCCCATCTTCACACATGAGATAATGCCTCCTCACACAAATCCTGGAGTCGCACCTTTCTTCTATTCAGGTTGTTAGAGTTTCCTTTTAAAAGGGGAATGATGGATCTCGTATGCATCGGATGATTAAGAATAAATTCTATTTTCCTCCTCTCTACATGTTCTCATCTTCCTCCTTTCTTCATCTATTACTCTTTCTATCTTCCTTCCCTCTCTTCTTTCTCTTCCTTCCTTCTCCTCTCTCCCATCTCTCTTTTGAAATCCCTCTCAATGCTTGAAAGTTGAAGGATGAAGAATCCTCAGCAATCCACCTATCTGCAGGATCCAATTTCGGCGCCTATAAGTTTCTATTCTCCCAAATCCCCATCTTCTTTCATGATTGCTGATTTATTTCTGTTGCTGTAGGCAGTTCATCGCATACTCAGATTGGATCTCAATGATCTTGGACAATGAAAGGATTTGCAAGCAACCCTGGCCTGATCTGACATCCAATTCCTCTCTCAAGCAAAATCTTCATCGACATATTTGTGAGATACCTTGCTTCTAAATATATTTCTGAGTAGATCGTTATTGTAGAGAGTTAAAATCTTGCTTCTTAATTGATTAGATCTAAATATTTTAACTGTAATCTGATACCCCAATCATGGATGGTTCTTAATTGTTTACGATCTAAATCTAGATCTAGGGCTGATCAACATGTATGCATAACAGTAGTCTCTTCCGATTTTAATATAATCATCTTCATAGTCTTTGGTTTGCTAGTTATCTATTGATTATGAATAAGTATAATTGCTTGCTTCCTCTAGATCTGAATTGTCACACATCACAATACCTTCTGAAGTCACTGCTTGTAAATTCTCCTTTATTGTCAGATCTCAGGTACTTTACAATTTTTTCTGTTTCTTTTTCAACTTTAGCTCTCCAGGCTTTGAATCGGACTAATACCTTTGATTTTTTCTGATCAAATATACCCACACTTTTGAAAAAATCATCAATAAAGGTCATAAAGTACTTAGCCCTATCTCCAGCCGAAATAGGGATCAGTCCCCATACATCTGAGTGAACTAGCTCAAATACGCCTTCACTCCATTTGAAACTGCTGGCAAACTTTATCCTGTGCTGTTTGCTATAAATATAAGGCTCATATAGGTCGTTCCCTTCTTTAGTGCTGGAATCAGCCTCTTTTGCTGAGTTGTGTGAGTCCCCTATCACTCATATGGCCCATGCGATAGTGTCACATCTGATATGCCTGCTGCTCCTCTTGTGTTGCTACAAAGATCTCTGCACCATCTGTCACAATTGAGCCCTCCATGGTGTAGAGGTTATTACTTAACCTCCTACCCTCATCACTACCAATGCCCCCTTTGTGATATTCAAACGTCTGCTCCCCACCTGGCTATAGAACGCATATCATTGCTTCTCCAAATAGCCCAAAGAAATTAGATTTTTCTTCAACTTCAGTTTGTATTTGACATTCATAAGCATCTGTATGATTCCATCATACATCTTTAGCCTTATGGTGCTTACTTTGGCAACTTTACAATGATGATTATTATCAAGGCTCACACTCCTCCATCAGTCTTCATATAGGTAGCAAACCACTCCCGATGATATGTGTAGTGATGCGAGTATGTTGAATCCAATGTCCACTTGCTGTTGACCTTTGTGGATCCATCTGAAATCATCAGTAGATTGTCTCCACTGTCCTCAGATGAATTTGCACCCATGCTAACTAAATTACCCTTTGAATTGCCCTTTCCTTGTCATTCTTCCAAAGTAGACAATTCTTCTTGAAGTGCCCAATTTCATGGCATTTGTAGCACTTCAAGATTTTCTTCTGACTCCGAGACTTTGAATTGCCCTAGGATTTGTCTCTAGTCCTCTCCTTAGGTCACCCATGTCTCTCGTTCATAGCTGGCACCTCTAAACTTGAGATTTGCTTGCAGATCTTCTCTCGTTGCTCGTTTAATTTCAGAACTCCAACAATCTCTTCAAAAACTAGGATTTCTTTTCATACACCAAGATTGTTATGAGACCATCATAGGACCCTAGTAGTGAATATAACAACAGCAACGCCCTATCCTCCTCATCAATTTGGACATCCAGGCTCATCACATCCGAGCATACCTGATTAAATTTTTGAATATGTCTGATGAAGTTAGCATCTTCAGGTATCTGCAGGCTGCACAACTGCTTCTTCAACCATAGCTTATTCGTCATATTTTTTTCCATGTAGTTCTTCTCTAACTTCTTCCAAAGTCCTCTTGTTGTGGTCTCATTGCTAACTTCAAATAGAACTTGATCAGCCAAACACATTTGTATGGTGTTGAAAGCAATCTCCTCCAGCTCCTCCTAGTCTTCAACACTGATCTTTTCCGACCTCTCTTTCATCAAGATCTTGTAGATCCTTTGTTGAACCAGAAAGTCCTTCATCCTTTATTGCCAAAGATTGAAGTTTCCCTTATCATCATACTTTTCAAAATCTATTTTCAAACTACTTGAAGCCATTAGTGAAAGCAAAAACAAATAGATTTCAGTAAATCTGAAACAAAATTCAGCAGCTTTCTTCCTCCCTCTTTGGATGCTTCTCCCTACTTCCCTCCCATGAAACCTGACCTTCGAGTACTCTTCTCCTTGCCTCCTATCTCATATAAGAATCTCACTAGATTCTAGAAACTTGGGACCAGCAGAGAGAACAAAAGATGACCTACGGTCAAGTTCTGTTCTTGAATAGAATTTCTGCAGCCTTGCACCAAACTTCCACTTTTCCCTTACATGCCTAGTCTAGCTCTGATACAAATTGTTGGAACACCTTTCCTATGACGTGGATGCCTGGAATTAGCAAGGAAATTCATCCAAAAAGGGGAGGGGGGAGGGCGGGGCAACGATTCCTACTGGGACTAGGACTCTTTCTTGATTGATTCCTTGCACTATACCTAGTTCTTCAAGGACTTCTACTTCCTTCCACTTCCAACCAAGCTCTGATACCAATTGTTGTAACTCATCCTAGGGACATGGAGACCTGGTATTCAATTAAAATAAGGAGGAGAAAGTAAGATGGGATGTCCAAGACCGTTAGGAGGTGGCTTGGTGTGGGCTGCTTGCATCTAGGTGCAAGGATGGGCACCTTCTCAAACCCTAGGGCTGCTAGGGTTTCTCCAAAGAGTTGGCGGCTAGAGTTTGGAGGAGATGAGGTGTGAGGGAGAAATAGAGGTGAGAGAATGCAAGGGAGAAAGTGGTTCATATTCTTCGATTCAATCAAAATCGATTACAACTTATATATATATACAATGGTCAAGATGACCCAACCTAAAAACTCCCAATGCTAACCTATTTGTGATTGTGATGACCCAAGCCCATGTACACCCATGACTTGATTGTACTCATCCTCCTTAAATTCAAACCAAGTCCAAAATAGTGGATTAGTCCTTAAAGCCCAAATACCTAGGCCTCAAGACCGTGGAGGGCTGAACACCTTCATCCTAGGACCCAATCGGTCCTAGACTCATGGTGCCAACTCCTAGGCTCCTCTTTTGATCTTTCATGACTTGGGAGCACCACACCTGAGTCTATATTTTCATCCCACCACACTTGCTGGCTTCGGTCTTGAGCTCCTCAAAATCTGCTCTTTTGTTCCCACTTTCAAATTTAAACTTCAAACCCAATGGTTCTCTTCTTTTGGGATCCTCAACTACCTCTGATGCTACTTTACCTCACCACATTCTTGGGTGTTGCCTAGTGCACTCCTCTCTGAATCCTAATTCATCAGAATAGTTGTTTCCTGGCTTCTCCTCAGTTAGCATCTACAGCACCATCTCTGTGCCCAAAGTTTTTTGCTCTATTCTCCAAGCATTGCATCCTCCAAGCAGTCTGATGCTCCATCTTCTATCTCAAAAAGGAGTGCTAGGATCCGCTTGATGAAGCTCAAATCTCTAGGAATTGCTGAGTAAAACCTGAGGGAGGAGGATTTGCTCTTCATTAACTCATTGATAGTAGGCGACATGATAAAGTTGGGACACAGATGTGGATTTCTTTTTTGAAAGATATCACAGCTTCTTCTATTGAAAGGATGAATAACCTTGAGTTGCACCGCTGTAAGAGGTCCAAGAAGTTTGCTTCGCCAACCTATGCTATCTAACATGAAAGGCTGCAAGTTTGCTCTCTTGTCACCAGTTGATCATCCAAGCATGATAGAATTTGGGATGTCTTGCACTTTGATTTGATGTTCTCACTCTGAATGAAACCTTCATTTTTGGGTTTGAACACAAAGCTGGTTCTTTGTAGATCGTCTTACTTAAGGAGGTTAACTTTAATGCTTGTATCTTTCCTTTCTTATGGGCCTCTTGTGAATGAGGTTAGAGTGTGGGCCATTAGTTTAAAATGACATCATGAGAGACCTCCGCTTTTTATCTACCATTACTCACATGAGGATCTTGTACTGGAATGTAAGAGAAGTTGGTCTTCCATCTAAACGCTGTTTGGTTAGGAGATCTATTAAAGATTCTTCTTGTGATGTAGTGTGTCTTCAAGAAACTAAACTTGATCAACTAAATCATAACCTGTTAATTTCCATCCATGGGGAGAGGTTTGAAGTTTCCCAAGTTTTATGCAATTGGAACCTCTGGAGGATTACTGATTGCTTGGGATCTAAATTTGGTTGAACGGAGGCCCTTTCATTTCAGTAAATACTCTATTAGCACTAAATTTCGAAATTGTATCAATTAGATGAGCTATGTCATCACTAATGTTTATGGCCCTCGTGACGACGACGGTGGCAAATCTTTTTTTGCTGAGCTAAAAGCTCTCAGTTATTTCATCAACGTTCTGTGGGCTACCGTGGAGGACTTCAACTGTCACGCCCCGACCCGAGATTATGAATCGAGGGTCATGGCAACCGCCGCATACTCATAGAAAACTCTTCCCATAAGCATGCAAGGCATCTTATCATCCTATCTTAAAACAACAGCGGAATAATTAGTCAATAATTTAAACTCAAAACATAACGATCTAAATTTTTCTTTAATATCTCAATAAATCCAACAATGATTCATATGCCTTACATCAAATTCAATAAGATCTTTCAACCTAAATAAAAGTATAGAAATTTTACTTCTGATCACTCTTCCATTCATATCTTGTATCATCTTAATTCTTCAACATCTGTAAAAACAGTAAAATAGGAGGTAATGAGCTAGACAGCCCAGTAAGCAATGATCACTTTCAACAGATTTCATCAGA
>KE507395.1:36887-49163 GCA_000441515.1 Elaeis oleifera
ATCAACATCATGAGATTTTTATTTGAAAGAATAGATGCCCCCACAAGCTTTAACATATGTAAGGATTTTAACTCCTTCATTGATTCTCTAGCCTTGTTAGAGATCAACACAACTTCTCACAAGTTCACCCAGTCAAACTTCAGGGATTGTGCTAGTGTTGCTAAACTAGATAGAAGCTTTGTCTCTGTGGCTTGGCAAAATTCTTTCCCTCTCTTAGAGCTCATCTCCATCATTTATGTAATGTTTGATCATGTTCCTCTCTTATTATCTACTTTACTATTAGCAAATGGCAATGCAAACATTAGAAGGCCTTTTTGCTTTGAGAATATATGGTACTCCTATGATAGTTTAGATGGTCTTATCAAGAGGTGGTGGTCTGAAGCTCCCGGCTCTAAAAATTGGGCTGTTAATATGGTTCTTCATCTCCGTTATCTTAAATCAAAGCTGAGGAAATGGAGTAAAGAAATGATGGCAACATTATGCGTAGAAAAATGACTATAAGTAACCAAATCAATGAACTGGGCCTACTAGAAGAATTCAAGAATATCACTACCAAGAAAATGATGAATAGAACGGCTCTAAAACTTCAACTTGATTCACCATTACAACAAGAAGAACTACTATGGAAGCAAAGATCTCGGATTTCATGACTATGCAAAGGTGACAGAAACACCAAATTCTTCCACATTTCAGCTTGTAATCACCTCAGAAAAATTGGATACTCGAGCTATAGCATGGAAACAATATTCTTCAATCTCAGCACGACATACGCCAAGCTTTTCTCTCCTACTACACTTCTCTATTGGGAACTAAAGAAAGCAACTTGGTTGGCTTGAATTGGAAAAGACTTCATCCAAAACAACTTTAGCCATTCATAGACGACAAAATCAGGTCTGCATTATTTTCATTAGCAAAGGATATGTCATCAGGTTTAGATGGTTTCAAAATAATTTCTATCAAAGATATTGGGATTGTATCAAAGCTGATGTACTAAAGCTTTTCTCAGACTTCTATAAAGCACCCTACAATCTTTCCAGGTTGAACTACAACTTTATAACTCTAATATCAAAGAAAGGAGAATGTGCCAAGATGTCAGATTACCGTCTGATTAGCATGGAGAATGGGATTATCAAGATTTTATCTAAAGTGCTATCCATTTGACTGTGTGCTAAGATTGACGACCTTGTTTCGGATTATCAAACTGCTTTTATCCATGGTTGGGTGATTTTTGAGAGCTTTATAGTTGCCTCAGAGATTGTTCCTTTTATCATTGATCTAAAGCTCCAGGTATCCTCTATAAAATCAACTTCGAAAAGGCCTTTGACAGCATTTCTTGAGTTTTTGTTCGACCTACTTCATTAAAGGGGCTTCGATAGAAGATGGATTGAATGGATGCGCTCTTTGCTTATCTTCTCTACCTCGGCACTTGTCATAATAACTCCATTGGACCTTAGTTCCTCAACAGAAGAGGGTTAAAGCAAGGAAACCCTCTATCTCCCTTCTCTTTATATTGATTGCTGATAGTCTCATTAGAATCTTGAAGACTTCCAGTAGAGGTTGTTGGAAGGAATTGGCTCTCACAATATCACTGGCCACATCCAAAGTCTCCACTTCATTGATGATACACTGATATTTTGCAAAGTAGACAAAGAAAATGTGAATACTCTCAAATTCATTGTATATGCATTTGAGCTGGCAACTGGACTGAAAATTAATTTTTAAAATCTCAGCTTGTTGGATGGGGTGGGTGAACAGCTTGGGTGTATGTTTGCTGAAATGCTCGATTGCCAAGCTTCTCAATTGTCTATACAATACCTTGATTTTGCTCTGTCACTCTGCTCCTCATAGTAGGGATAGGTTCTTCCTTATTGAAAAAGTTTCGAAGTAGATAATGGGTTGGAAGAGTAATTCGCTATCAATTACAGATCAGTTATTGTTGGCAAATTTGGTACTAACAGCCATCCCAGTCTATTGGATGTTTGTATTTCACCTCCCAGTAGAAGTGATACATGGAATCAATAAACTATGCTGTGAGTTCATCTAGAATGGTTGGCAATCTTATAATCCAGTGAAGCACTTGGTGAAGTGGAGCCAGGTATGTAGACCTCAAAATTTGGGGGGCTTGGAGATGTTGGACCTTTCTACCTTTAACTCTGCTCTTCAATTGAAGTGGTGGTGGAAGTTTTTCGAAGATCACTATAAGCCCTGGTGTAAATTGGTTAGAGCTATATATTACTCTAAAAGACTGCCATCAACTCTCTCCTGTTATAAGAAAGAACTACTTCACTATTCTGGAAAAGTATCCTCAACATGTATGGCTTGTTCAAGCAACTCTTTTAGCCTATGTTAGGAAAGGGGATCAAATCTCCTTTTGGCATGATGTTTGGATCAGGATCTCATCTCTTTCACTTGTCTTCTCTCACCTATATATGCTGGCTAAGAACCAATATATCTCTATTGCTGACTTCTTTTTGCAAGCAAGAGGATCTTTAGATCTCGTTCGAACAAACTTCGAAGTCTTCAGACAACCAATGAATTCCCTCACTCTCAGAGAATATCAAGATCTCACCTTAACCATTTTTATCTTGTTCCCTTACTCACAGTCTAGTGTTGGAAATTAATTTGCATCGGAGAAATCAAGAATTTTTCAGAATAGTCAAGCACATCAAACAATGTGTCTTTTCATGTTTCAAAGCTACTTTTGGTATTCCAATGTATCTCCTCTTCTTTTGAGATATTTTTAATGAGGCATTTGAAGGGTCACAAATCAACTATAAATATGAGGTTGCCTTGTACTCATCGATGTATGAACAAAAGAATAGAATTCTATATTAAAATATTTCCAGCATACAAACTTCTCTAGCAAGTGTTGTAGCATTGCATACTTAGCTTATTTCCAAGCATTTCTTCCTTCTTTAGCCCACTACATTTCTGCAACCCAACAAATTTGGTATCAAAGCCATACCTTTCCTTAATCTCTCATGGCAGCCACCTCCACTCCAACCATTTTTACCTACAACTCAATTCAAGTTCCAATATTTGGAGGAGAGCATTATGACTATTGGAGCTATCAAATGTAAACTTTATTTATCTCTCAAGAGCTTTGGGACGTTGTTGATAGCACGTATCCGGAGCCACCTAAAGATCAAACCAACTGGCAGGAGGCGGACCAAAAGCAATACAAAAGAATATCAAAGGAGATGCAAGTGCACTACGTTACATCCAACAAGGAGTAAGCAATACGATCTTCCCTCGAATCTTTGGTGCAAAAAAGGCTAAGGAAGCTTGGGACATTCTCAAGAAGGATTTTCAAGGAGATGAGAAGGTAATCTCTTTAAAGCTATAATTACTTTGGAGAGATTTTGATAATATATCTATGAAAGAAGGTGAAAGTATGTTAAATTTTCTCACAAGAGTTTCTGAAATGGTTAATCAAATTAGAAGTCTTGGAGATTCCATTGAAGAAAGAAAATTGTTCTAAAAGTTCTTCGTAGTCTTTCTAAAAAATTTGATCATGTCATTGCTGCAATAGAAGAATCTAAAAATTTGGCTATATATACTTTTCATAAGTTAATATGTTCTCTCCAAGTGCATGATGAAAGATTAAGCAAATCGGATCAACCTCTTGATCAAGCTTTTCAAGTCAAAGCAAATATCTCAGAGAAGAAGCCATACAAATTCCAGCAAGAAAGAGAGGGGAGCATTCCAAAAGAAGGCAAGTGGCAAGGCAATAAAAATGAAGATAAAGCCGGAGATGAACAACAACAGTCAAGGAGCTACCAACATCAATGCCGTATTTGCAAGAGAACCAATCATGAAACCAAAGAGTGCCGTTTCAAGTGCAAGAGATGCAAAATTGCCAACCACTCCTATCAAGATTGTTGGTACAAAGACAAGTCCGAGAAAGAAGTAAAGTTCACTAAAGAAGAGAATGACCAATTATTTCTTGCATGAGCATTCAACAAGCATCTCAAAATATTTGGTATGTTGATAGTGGTTGTAGTAGCCATATGATCGGAGATAAAAGATGTTTGTGGAGCTTGATCCAAATTTCACATCCAATATACAACTTGGTGATGGAAACATTCAAAAAGCTGAAGGAAGTGGCACTATTGCTGTCCACACAAAAGGAGGTAACACAAAATTCATTAGTGATGTGCTTTATGTTCCTAACTTATCTCAAAATCTCTTGAGTATTGGACAACTTTTGCAAAAAGGATATTCTGTCACTTTTGATAATGAAAAGTGCAGAATTCTTAATAAGAAAGCAAACACTCCGATGGTGACTATTGACATGAGCAGAAATAAAGTTTTTCCTCTTATTATGTCCTCCGATCTGAAGCTTTCTTTCAAGGAAGAAATTATAGATAAATCTTACCTATGGCATTTGAGATATGGCCATCTAAACAATAGTGGATTGCACTTGCTTAGATAAAAGAATATGGTGATTGGACTCCCTTCTATTGAAAGAAGTAATCAAGTATGTGAAGGATGCATATATGGTAAGATGCATAGACTTTCATTTCTCAAAACTTCTTGGAGAGCTAAATCACCTCTTGAATCAGTGCATGCTGATATTTGTGGTCCTACAAGAACTCTTTCACTTAACAATCGAAGATACTTTATTTATTGTTGATGATTATACAAGAATGATGTGGCTTTACTTGTTATATGAAAAATCAGAAGCTTTTTTTGTTTTTCTTCAATTTAAAGCTCTTGTAGAAAAGCAAAGTGGTCTTGAAATCAAAACATTGAGGACAGATCGTGGAGGCGAATTTCTCTATACACCATTCATGGAGTATTGTAAGGACAAAGGCATCCAAAGACAACTCACTATTCGAAGAACTCCGCAACAGAATGGAGTAGCCGAAAGGAAGAATCAGACCATTGTGGAGATGGCAAGAAGTATGTTAAAAGACAAAGAACTCTCTAATAAATTTTGGGTAGAAGTAGTTCATACATCAATCTACATCCTTAATAGATCTCCAACAAAGGCGGTTCGCAACAAAACTTCTTTGAAGTATGGTATAAGAAGAAATCAGTTATTGATCATTTTAAGGTATTTGGTTGCATAGCATATTCTCACATTTCAACTACAAACAGAGATAAATTTGATAAAAAAGGAGAAAATTAATTTTATTGGGTATAGTGATGAATCAAAAGGCTATAGATTATTTAATCCAGCAACTAGCAAGTTAGTTGTGTCAAGAGATATCATCTTTGATGAAGTTGCAGCTTGGAATTAGAATGAGAACTCCTCTCAACCAACATCTAAGTTCTTGGAGCCTATGACGGTGGAAGGACAATCATCTTCTCAAAATCAACCACTTAGTTCAAGCCCAAATCCACCAAGAACAAACACAAGCTCTCAAGTGGATGCAACTATGGACTCAAATTCTCCATCAAGGAAGGTGCGTTCTTTAAGAGATATTTATGATTCATGTGATGTTGTCTTCTTTGGATGTGAACCTCAGGCTTATGAAAAACAGCAAAATTGATGTTTAGAGAAAGTCATGGATGATGAAATTGCAACTATTAAGAAGAATATGACATGGGAGCTTGTAGAGTTACCAAAAATAAGAAGTCATTGGCTTAAAATGGGTTTACAAAATGAAGTTCAAAGAAGATAGGTCCATCCAAAAGCACAAAGCAAGATTAGTGGCCAAGGGTTATTCTCAACTGTCGGGAGTCGACTTCAATGAGACATTTGCACCCGTAGCAAGAATGGAGATAGTTTGCACGGTCCTTGCACTTGCAGTCCAAATAGAATTGAATGTGTATCAACTTGATGTAAAATCTACATTCCTTAATGGAGAGCTTGAAGAAGAAATATATGTGGAGCAACCTAAAGGATATGAAGTCAAAGGCTTGGAAAGCAAGGTGTATCGCTTGACAAAAGTATTATATGGGTTGAAACAAGCACCAAAAGCATGGAATAGCAAAATTGATGGCTACTTCCAAAAGAATGATTTTCAAAGAAGTCAAAGTGAGCCCTCACTCTACGTGAAGAAGCAAGGTACTCAAAATTTTCTTATCATTGTTTATATGTTGATGATCTTATTTACATGGCTACTAATTTGAAGATGGTAGAGAAATTCAAGCATAATATGATGAAAGAATTTGAGATGACTGATTTAGGTCTCATGAAGTATTTCTTAGAATTCAAGTAAAGCAATCCAAAGGAAAATTTTCTTATCCCTAGAAAAATACCTTGAAGACATTTTGAAGAAATTCTAAATGGATAAATGCAAAGCAGTTTCAACACCTATGGCTTTAAATAAGAAATTGCAACAAAATGATGGAACAAAGAAGGTCGATGCTACAGAATTTCGAAGCCTAGTTGGATCTTTGATTTATCTCACCAATACAAGGCCGGACATTATGTACTCGGTGAGCTATGTTTCAAGATTCATGAGTAATCCAAGCAAGTTACATCTAGCCGCAGCAAAGAGAATTTTGAAGTATTTGCAAAGCACTAAGAAACAAGGAATTAGGTATGTCAAAGAAGAAAATAATTCCTTGGTTGGTTTTACTGACAGTGATTGGGCTGGATCCTTAGATGATCGAAAGAGTACTACGGGATACTTGTTTTGCCTTGGGACGAAGGTGATATCTTGGAGTTCCAAAAAGTAAAAACAATTGCATTGTCGTTTGCAGGATCTGAATATATTGCTGCCAATAATGCTGCATGTGAAGCTGTTTGGCTTCGAAGACTACTTAGTGATATGCAAGAAGAACAAAAGGAAGCTACAACCATCTTTTGTGATAACGTGTCAGCTATTGCAATGACCAAGAATCCAGTGTTTCATATAAGATCGAAGCATATTGAATTGAGGCATCATTTCATCCGAGATTTGGTGAACAAAAAAGAATACAATTGAAGTTTATCAATACAAATGAGCAATCTGCAGATTTTCTCACCAAAGCCGTAAGTGCTGAAAAATTTGAGAAATTCAAGAAGCTGCTCAACATTGCAAATTAAGAGGGGGTGTTGGAAATTAATTTGCATTGGAGAAATCAAGAATTTTCCAGAATAGTCAAGCACATCAAACAATGTGTCTTTTCATGTTCCAAAGCTACTTTTGGTATTCCAATGTATCTCCTCTTCTTTTGAGATATTTTTAATGATGCATTTGAAGGGTCACAAATCAACTATAAATATGGGGTTGCCTTGTACTCATCGATGTATGAACAAAAGAATAGAATTCTATATTAAAAATATTTCCAGCATATAAACTTCTCTAGCAAGTGCTGTAGCATTGCATACTTAGCTTATTTCCAAGCATTTCTTCCTTCTTTAGCCCACTACATTTCTGCAACCCAACGTCTAGATAGTTGGCTTTGAAAATGGAGTACTAGAGGATCCTTCCTAGTTAGTAGATGCTGCATGGTTCTTATGCATGGTGGGGTTATCTTCTTTCTTGGTAAATCTTTTTGGCATTTATCAGTGCTGGAGAAATGTAAGCTTTTCGCTTGGCTACGTTGCAAAATTTTGACAACCTCAAACCTCATCAAGAAAGGATTGGCTCTACCAGATCGTTGTTCCCTTTGTGGTGAAAATAGAGAAACAACAGATCACATTTTTTGGAGTGTAATTACTCAATGGAGTTCTGGTTTGTTTTCTCAAGGATTACAAAATACCACAACTCCCTGAGAGATATACTGAGGTGTGGGACATTTGGCGGAAGCACATACTCATTGCTCAGTTCTTCCCAGCTATAGAATGCTTGTTTGTTATTGGATGATGGTGCTTGTGGTGCGAGCGCAATCAACGAATCTTAAGTTTGAAGCCAAGGTTGCAGTTAGAATGGCCAGACAAGCAGTTCTTGTGGCTGGGAGCTGGTTGCAGCATTCTAGTAGCAACAGCATCCAGCGTTCCTTGAGACGGCAAGCATACTCTTAAAAGAGCTATGCTATGGTAAGATTTAATCTAATGTGGGAAGACAGCTTCAATAACACCATTGAACCTGGGCTGATGGGAACTCAAAGGTTTATTTAGTCAGTGTTTCTTGGGTAAAGAAAGCAACTTCTGGTTTTCTTTAATCCTGGGAGGAAACTTCTCTTCACACGGGGCACGGCTTCTTATAGGCATATTGATAGGACCTCTTCATGCAACTCTTTAATGCTATGTTCCTCTTGAGGTTTTTATGTGACAAAGCTTCTATATCTATTACCTTTTATCTTCCCTCCCTGTACTGCTTCTCTTTAACATATAATATACATTATTTTCTCATGAGGGGAAGTAACTTAATTTCTCCTTAATTCTCTCAAAAAAAAATCAATGGTGGTTATTTCATTGTACTACATCTTGCTTATGTTGAGAATTTCTCGTTAAATAATATTGATATGATAAATATTTGTTAACCTGACCTTGATATAACCAATGTTTCTAACCTCAGTATTATCCAAAATGCTTCACCTCGATGCTAGCCGAAGTACTATTTTGATTTGACCAAGCAATAGAGAAGAGCCATATGTCTCTTATTGAAGACCGTTTGTGGGCAGTTAATATTCATTAAGAACGTGACCACGATCTTGGTGGTGGTTACACTAGCTCTGCCATTATTGCACGATTGAAGTAGTTATTGCCATATATGTAATGTGGGAGCCATTATCCTACAGTTATTGCATATCTTGTTAGTTTTGGTAATGGATAATGACCCCATCCTATATAAAAGGAGGACTGGAGGAGGACCTTCAGGTAAGTCTTTCTCTCCACTTTCTTTCTCTTTTTGTCAAACTCTACCTTTCTCTTCTAGTGTTCCTTAGAATCGGACTAATTCAAGCATCAAAGGATTCCCTATTGGACAAACTTCGACAACATAACTTCATTTTCTGATTTTGGGTCAGTTTAGGATCACCAAAGTTCAGTTAAAGTTGTCACCAATGTTGCATTCGTTAGCCAACTCTCCAACACAGAGCACAACCGACCTCATCTTTTACCTTGGTCATCTACCAACCTTAACATTTCAGTTTGGATTTTAGTAGTAATAGATTGGTACTAGAAGAAGGATTTTCTTGATCTTTGTCTAGAACTTCGAGAGAGATTAAGTTTCAGTCTTGAAGTTGAGGACTCGAGATGCATCAACTACTTCTCATTAGAAGGTTCACCTTAAATCAAATACCTCCCGGTAAAGTCCTCATCAAGCTCCCCACCTCAACAACTATTATCAATACCTATTACAACGGAGCAATTTAATCTGCTTGTAATGCAAATGCAAATATTGACAATAGCCATGCAAGGCATGTAGCACATGATAGCCAACCAATAGCAATTGAATGAGTTGAATCCAACTCCAGCTCCAGCTCCTCCTAAGCACCATTCTCATCCATGGAGCCTCGGAGGAGCATAGCAAAGACATCATTCTTGTATGAGAAGTCTTGAATAGAGTGATAAAAATTATTCACTTAAGCCATACTTTGGTAAAGATGCCACTTTGAGTCAGTGCTCTCCTTACCGGTTAGAAAGGATTTCTAGATAGAAAGCCAACCTTGATCAGAAGATCAAGGAGATGGATCATCAAATTGAAGCTCTAAGGGGAAGAACATTAAGGCTTGGGGATGATTTAGAGTTCACCTTGGAGCCTCCTTTTTCATAGAAGATTATGGAAAAGCTACTTCCATCTTGGTTCAAATGCCTTAATTGGAGTCCTACAATGGTATTTTGGATGTGATGGTTTACGTAGAGAGCTTCAAAGCTTTCATGATGCTTAAAGATGCCATCGACGATGTACTGTCCCAAGCTTTCCTTGCTATACTTGAAAGGCAGCTCAATTCTGGCATTAGGTCCTTCAACTGGGTTCGATTTATTCATTTGAGTAGCTCAGGCAATTGTTCATGACTCACTTTATTAATAGTAGGAGGTAGCACCAAAACTCCGAGACTCTTTTGTTGAGTAGAGAGAAGGAAAGTCCCTTAAAGACTTTGTTAGCTATTTCAACATGGCTATATTGGAGATTTGTGACCTAAATCAATTAGTCACAATGTCCACTATGAAGGGTGAATTGATAGCATCTTATTCCTTTCTTCTTGGAGAAAAGGTTCCCAAAAGACTTCACTGAGCTATTAGCCCAAGCTGATAAATATGCAAATGCCAAGGAGGCAATAGCATATTGCTGAGTGTTAGCTAGAATAAGCCTAACAAAAGAACAAAAGGAGCAGAGAAGAAAGAGATGAGCCGAGATGAAAGTCTCGACGAGATGAAAAACTTCACACTAGCTGAATAGCCTACCTAGAAAATTTGAGAGGTGTACTTTTCTCAATGCATCAAGGGCCCAAATTCTCATAGAGATTAAGGGCGGAGGATACTTCAAACCACCTCAAAGGATGAAGGTGTATATGAATAATAAGAAGAAATATTGCAAATTTCATCAAGACCATGGCTATGACATGGAGGAGTGCCTTCAATTGAAGGATGAGATTGAAACTCTCATTCAATATAAGCATGTTGGTCGTCAAGTTAATGATCGATGAGAGTGGGATAAAGCTAACCAAGATTCGACATCTTTCCAAAGAGCCACATGACAATTGGCTAATGATAGGAATAATTAACACTATTTTGGAGGTGCTATCTCAGTGAGAAGCCATGGTCAGGACAAAAGAATAGATGTTGCAACACTAAAGAGACAAAGGACTGGGAAAGTCATGTTCTTTCCAATGTCGATTTGGAGGGACATCAAGCCCCATATGATGATGTTGCAATCTCTTTTACTATCTCAAATTATGATGCAGTAAGAATTTTAGTAGATAATGAAAACTCAACTAATATGTTATTTACAATGTCTTTCAAAAGATGAATTTGTCTGTGGATTAGTTGAGGAGTGTTAATTCTTCTCTTATCGGTTTCTCTGAGGATCCCATTCTTATAGAAGGCATCATCAGTCTTCTAACCACTAATGGTTGGGAACCATGGCAAGCACATGCATAGTAGACTTTCTGATGGTTAAAGTTTTCTCTACTTATAATGCAATTTTAGGTTGGCCTAGATTGAATACTTTCTGAGCTGTGGTATCAACCTATCATTTATTGATGAGATTCCCTATAAAGTATGGAGTTGGTGAAGCCCAAGATGACAAGTGTTAGGTTGTCAATATCATATGGCCATACTTCAAGGAAAAAGCCTATTGAGATGCATCCTGTTGAAAGCTTGGATGTTTAAGATGAGCTAAAAAAATATCAGAGAGAACCAACTGAGGAGCTCATCTCCATTCCTCTCAATGAAAGTGATGCAAGATAAATGATTCAAATTACCTCCTAGCTGGATGACATAACTTGAGCTCAACTCATCGGCTTCTTTTGAGCAAATATAGATGTCTTCGCTTGATCAGCTTTTGACATACAAGTTATAAGTCTTAATTATTGGATGTATGCCCTAGAAGCCAATCTTGGTTGATGCATATTATATTACTAGGATATGATTTATACTTAAAGGATATTTATATTACCATTCATATTTTATGTGTCCATGAATCATCCAAGAGATTAACAAGATGATGACACATATTCTCAAAGAGTTGAGAAATTGAGTCATGTATCATTGATGGTTAATTTCTCAATTGCTCTTGATCATAGGATCATCATAAGGATGGTGATTGATTCGGATAGATCAGTGCATGGATCGCTTCCTTCGGGCAGATGAGTTTCGAGTCTGCAGTGTAGTGACACTAAAGCGAGAGTACAGGTGGTTGTTAGAGAATAACTAGCACGGAGCGTGACCAACACGAGAAGTCACATGGATGTTTGCTCACTCGTTAGTGACTTTCTCGATGCTACAGTAGTGTAACTGATCTTTGACCTGCGGTGCTACAGCTACTCACAGTGAGACTGCTAGAGTTTGACTCCACATAAACATTGACTCAATGAGTTCTTATAGTGGATGTTGGCGATAGTTGGTTCACTGTAAGAGTAGGATATGCACTTAGATGAAATCTATCAACCCTAAAGAAGGGAGTAGTCCTATAGGATTTAAGAAGCTGAGTTTTAAGTTTATGACCATAGCAGTGTGATTAATGAAAAAAAATTTCATGAGAATCACACATAGATTCGAACTAATTGAATCTATCATATGATTGATGATGAGATTTGATGATTCATCCATAACCTACCATCTGGTCGAGACTCACGATAGAAAGATTGTATCATACGTTAACTGCACCTAGAGATTCATCACCTTTTATTCTGCTGGATTGTCATTACATATTGTTAGATATCACTGATGGATTGTGAGACCACGAGCATCATCTTGATGATTAATAATCTTTGATGGGTAGAGTTAGA
>KE507396.1:16585-40842 GCA_000441515.1 Elaeis oleifera
AATAGGATCTTAGATCTAGGGATTCTCTGATTTTAAAATAAATTTTGATTTATTTTAGTCTTCCGCTGCATGATCTTGAAAAAGTTTCAAGATCTAACCCTGAAACCCTAGATCTGGTTCCTACACTGGCACCTCACGACAACCTGATAGTGAGGGCCGGTCACCTATGCGCATGCATCGCGGAGTTGGACCATTTCAATCTTGATGGGAGAAAAACAAATAAAGAAATACTAGCACCACCTGTTCTCTCGTTCGACCTTGTCTCATTGTCCCTTTTTTGAAAAGTTGTTTAATTGTAAGCTATTTTAGTGGTGAACTGCTGGAAAATATTTTGGACCTTTCTTTATCTTTCGAAGACATTTTCACCAACACCAAGCTTTGAGCGTCTAGAGGAAGAAGTTAGCAGCCTTGTCATGTCAAGTTGATGAAGAGGGGAATAGAATGGAAATATCCCCCAAGGGTTTGTACTACAGCTCCACATATCCAAGGTGATGGGTTTGAAGCCCATGTGGAAAAGCCCAGCAGTAGCGCACTAGGTCCGACCTAGACCCATGCATGTGGGCCAGCCCAGCAGACATGCGGGCATGGCATACGGTGGCTTACTGCACTCTCGCATTCCATGGAAGGGTGCGTGGACCGAGCGCCTACTTCCATAGCATTTGTGTGGTCCATGGTGGACCGACGGCATCTCCCATGGAGTTTCTCATGGTTTACGATGGATTTTATGGATCGATTGTGCGATCGGATGGTTCCTGTTTGTCCCAATGATGATCCAACGGCTGATGTATTCTTTGAATGGTTTTCGGCTGGTTTCAGGCACTGTTTTGATCCGTGCGATGCAAATCCAATGGCAAAGAAAGAGTTTGAATTTGGCTTTCAATCGGAGTCCTGTTTTATCGCGGATTGGGCCAGTTTTCTCATGATTCCAAGCTCTATTTAAAGGGCACAGGCAGAGGCAATCAGTAGTGCATAGAGAGTATGGAGAGCTGCAAATAGTGAGTGTATCTAGAGCGATGTGAGACTCCTTTTGAGTGAAAAGTATATTTTTTAAAGAGAGTCTGTGTGAGCTTCTAATTCTTTTCAATCTTGTACTTCTTGTGCCATGGATTATTAATAAGAAGAACATCGAGGAGGTCTTACCTGTGGGCGTAGGCCATCAATTAGGTCGAACCATGTATATCTGGTATGCTTTCTTTGCTCTTATTTTATTGCTTGATTATCTTCTTTTATTTTGCATTCTATGTTTGTTCAAGTTATCTTTCCTCTACAAACAATCTGTGTTTCACTGTGCTTGTGTGCCGTGTGGGTTGAGGTGTGCTCGATTACCTCTCGATCAATTCTATCAGTTTGGTATCAAAGCAGGGAGATTCTTTTGTAGCTGATTTGATTTGAAATAATGGCGGGCAAAGTGACGACAACAATATATGAGATACTAAGATTTGATGGATCAAACTTTGCACTTTAGAAGATGAAGATGCAGGTGGTATTGAACAAGGATGGTTGTGAAATTATTTTGCAAGGAAAGAAATGCAAACCACAAGAGATGACGGATGGACAATATGAGGAGAAAGATAAGCTAGCAATGGTGAACCTCTATTCGGCATTGGATGATCCGATATTGTTCAATATCGAGGTCAAGACTACTGCAAAGAGGTTTGGAAAAAGTTAAAAAATCTCTATGAAGAAAAGTCTTTGGTGAATAAAATCTATTTGAGACGATAATTATACAACCTAAAGACGAAGGACGGGAGATTAGTTCAAGAGCATTTGGGTGTATTCAATTCTATTGTGAGCAAACTTGCGGCCCTAGATGTCAGAATTGAAAATGAAGAGAAAGCTAACATTCTACTTTGTTCTATGCCGGAGTCTTGGGATAATCTTATTATGAACTTAAGTCACGTTGAAACCCTCAAGATGGAGTCAGTTGTTGTATCATTGCTTACAGAAGAGATGAGATAAAAATCTAGCCAAAGAAACTCTTCGGAGAGGCCATAGTAGCATGGGGAAGGCTTTTCGAGAGGGAATGTGGTGATCGAGGAAAGATGAGATCCAAATTTAAGGGCAAGAGGGAGATGAAATGCTATAATTATGGCAAATCAAGGTATGTAAAGAAAGATTGCCGGGCTAGAGGAGTTGATACAAAATCTGAATCGAAAAATTTCCAAGGCAATGCAGCAGAAAGTGAACTGGTTCAGCTATTTCAGATGACGGGGATGCATTGATAGCATTGGAGAGATCCGAGCTTGCACATCATTGGATTTTGGATTCAGGGGCATCTTTTCACATGACTCCTTTTAGGGAGTGGTTTCATACATACAAACCATAGGATGGAGGAGTTATCTATTTGGATAACAATACAACTTGTCCTATAATTGGAGTGGGAGATATTTGGATCAAGATATTTGATGGTATAGTTCGGATGGTTTCTAATGTATGGCATGTTCCTGCACTTCATAAGAGTTTATTGTCACTTGAAAAGTTTTGTAAGCAAGGCTTAAAGTTTGTTGGAGAGAAAGATCAATTGAAGGTGTCCAAAGAATATTTGGTGGTGATAAAGAGAGTACAAATAGGTGGTCTTTATAAATTGATGGGCGAGACTCAGGTGGAAGAGGCGGTAGAGCAAGTGCAAAAATGGTGTCTCTGACGGTTTAGCATTGATGTTTGGGATATATGAGCGAGCGTGGGCTACAATTATTATCAAATAAGGAGCTTCTTTCAAGGTACAAATCAGTGCCACTGGAATTTTATAAGATTGCATCTATGATAAATAAAAAAGGATCTTTTTCTCTTTATCACAGTAGCAAAGTAAGAAATTTCTTAAGCTAATTCATTTAGATACTTGAGAGTCGTCTGATAGATCATTGGGCAGGTGTTCTTACTTCATCTCCTTCATTGATGACTATTCTCGGAAGGCTTGGATATATATTCTAAAGTGAAAATCTGACGTCTTTGAAACCTTCAAAAAATTCAAGATTTTGGTGAAAAATAAAAAAAAATTGAAAATTAAATGCCTATATTCTGATAATGGAGGAGAATATTGCTCCAAAAAATTAAGGAGTTTTGTGGTGAGCATGGAATTGGCGACAACTTACGATTCTTGGGACACCCCAGTAACATGGTATGGCAGAGAGGTTTCATAGAACACTGATGGATAGGGTAGTATGTTGAGTATTGTAAAATTTGACAAGAGATTTTGTGCAGAGGCTGTGAGCACGACTTGTTATTTAATCAATCGAGCACTGACAAAATCACTTGGGTTTAAAATTTCAGAAGAACTTTAGAGTGGCAAGCCAGTAAATTATTTTCATCTCCGTGTCTTTGGATGTGATGTATATATGTGGATTTCAAAAGAGAAGATGACAAAATTGGACAGAAACTCTCGAAGGTGCATCTTTCTTGGCTATGCTAAAGGAGTAAAGGGGTATTGGTTGTGGGATCCTACTATCCACAAGATCATTGGTAGCCAAGATATTATTTTCAATGAAGAATCCTTTCAAGGCACCAAGAAAGCAAGATGATAAAGTCATTACTTCTATTGAGTTCTTTGATGTAGGTGATGGGGTGCAAGTACAGCAAGCACAAGTAAATGATGAGGTAGTTGATGATGAACCGAATGTGGAGTTTTCACAATCACTTGAGGATGCTATCTTACTAGAAGAATTGCCAATGAAGTCCGAGCGGCCTAGGAGGGTTATTAGACCTCCTGTCAGGTACGATGACTATATCACTTCTTTCATTCCTTCTACTGACCATGTTTGTGCTTATGTTGCTTTGGCGGAGGAGGATGAGCCTACTTCATACAGGGATGTTTGTAAGTCTACCAATGCTGGAAAGTGGCATTGTACTATGGAGGAGGAGATAGAGTCATGTCGGAAGAACAAGACTTGAAAGCTTGTAGTTCTACCAGAGAAGAGGAGGCCGATCGAATGTCGGTGGGTTTATAAAGTGAAGAAGGATACAGATGAAAATGTGGAGAGGTTCAAAGCGCATTTGGTGGTGAAGGATTATGCTCAGAAGTCAAAAGTTGATTTTGACGAGATCTTCTCATCGATGGTTCATCTTACTACTATTCAGATTATTTTGGCAATCACTGCAGTCATGGATTTAGAGCTCGAGTAGATAGATGTATAGACAGCATTCTTGCATGGTGACTTAGAGCAGGAGATCTATATGGCACAATCTGAAGGTTTTATTGAAAAAGGCAAGGAGAAGTTGGTTTGTCGGTTGAACAAATTATTGTACGGTCTCAAACAAGCACCGAGATGTTGGTACAAGTGATTTGATTTTTTTATTGTGAGTTTGGGATTTGTTCGACTGGAGGTAGATCATTGTGTATATTTTACAGTTATGATGACAGGAGCTTTTGTATTTTACTGTTGTATATCGACGATATGATGGTGGTGGGGAATAGCAGGAGTCGGATATCAGATCTGAAAACTCAGTTGGCTGGAGAGTTCGAGATGGACTTAGGAGCCGTGAACCAAATACTCGAGATAAAGGTGCTATGGGAGAGGAAGGATAGGAAGGTTTAACTTTATAAAAGAGATATGTGGAGAAAGTTCTACGGTGCTTCAATATGTAGAATGCGAAGCCGATGTCTACCACATTTCTATTCAATTAAATTATCGATCAAGTAGTTACCTAATATGAAAGCAAAAAAACCTGACATGATCCGGGTACCATATTCATCAGCAGTAGGGAGCTTTATGTTTGTCATGGTATGCACAAGACCAGACATTGCATAAGCAGTGGGAGTTCTGAGCTGGTATATGGCGAATTCAAATGGTGACCATTGGACAGTAGTAAAGTGGATCTTCCGATATCTAAGGGGGATGACTGATCATTCACTCTGTTATAATTTAGCGGATTTGGAGTGCATTAGGTATGTTGATTCTGATTTTGCAAGTGATCGAGATAATAGGAGATCTACCATAGTCTATATGTTCTCCGTGGGAGGCAGTGCTATAAGCTGAAAATCTAAGCTTCAGTCAGTGGTAGCATTATCAATGATAGAGGCAGAGTATATTACAGTGGCACATGCATGTAAAGAAGTTATCTGGCTCAAGAAACTTCTTGGAGAATTCAAGGTGAAGCAGGATGTGATGAGGTGAATTGTGATAGTCAAAGCGTATTGCACTTGGTGAAGAATCCGATGTTTCACTCTCGAACGAAGCATATTGACATTCACTATCACTTTATGAGAGATGTGGTGGATGATGGTCTAGTCTCACTATTAAAATTCATACTGATTCAAATCCAACAGATGTGTTAGCGAAGCTAATGACTCAAGAGAAGTTCAATTGGAGCAAAGCTTCTCTCGATCTTGGAGCTATGTAAGGAGTGGGAGGTTCGCAAGGTCTCCAGGGATGACGTTCTTTGGAGTTCGGCACATGTCTTCAAGTGGGAGAATTGCTAGATTTGAAGCCCATGTGGACAAGCCCAGCTGCAGCGCACCAGGCCCGACCCAGACCCATGCATGCGGGCCAGCTCAACAGACGTGTGGGCACGGCGTATCGTGGCTTACCGCGCTCTTGCGGTCCACGAAGGGTGCGTGGATCGAGCACTCGCTTCCCTGGCATTTCACATGGTCCATGATGGACCGACGGCATTTCCCATGGAGTTTCTCATAGTTTACGATAGATTTTATGGACCAATGATGCGATCGGACATTCCTGTTTGTCTCGATGATGATCCAATGGCTGATGGCTTTCTTCGAATGATTTTGGGCTGGTTTTAGGCACTGTTTTGATCCGTGTGATGCAAATCCAACGGCAAGGAAGAGTTTGAATTTGGCTTTCAATCAGAGTTATGTTTTGTCGCAGATTGGGCCAGTTTCTTAGGTTTCCAAGCTCTATTTAAAGGGCACAGGTAGAGGCTATCAGTAGTGCATAGAGAGTATCGAGAGCTACAAACAGTGAGTGTATCTAAAGTGGCGTGAAATTCCTTTTGAGAGAAATAATATGTTTTTTTTAAAGAGAGTCTATGTGAGCTTCTAATTTCTTTTCAATCTTGTATTCTTGTGCCGTGGATTATTAATAAGAAGAACATTGAGGAGGTCTTGTCTGTGGACATAGACCATCAATTAGGCCGAACCACGTATATCTGGTGTACTTTCTTTATTTTTGTTTTATTACTTGATTATCTTCCTTTTATTTTGTGTTCTACGTTTGTTTAAGTTATCTTTCTTTTACAAAATGATCTGTGTTTCCACTGTGCTTGTGTGTTGTGTGGGTTGAGGTGTGCTTGGTTATCCCTCGATCGGTTCTATCACAAGGTAAATATCTTTTATGGGCTTGATCGGGTAGGTTAATTCAAGTTTTGCATGTAAAAACCTCTCTAAGGTGAATATCTTATTATGCTGTAATCCTCTTCAGGTTGATACCCACAGCATTGGCTTGGAGAACAAACAATACAAGCATATTATTAGAACCAATGGATAGTTGAATCCAAATTAATTATTCTGAGAGTGGGGGGGTGCATGTTCTTTGAGAAGGGGGATGGAGGGTTGGGTGCATTGCATCAAGGATGAATAACCCTAGCTGCCTGTATAATTATATATTCAGCCAGCAGGCATTTTCTGAATAATCGATATCTTTTCCCTCTTTTACTTCCAAGCTTCCAAGCTTCTAAAATAATGGACATTTAGCAAAACTAAAAATAATTTAAAATCAATTTTGGCACTAGAATATTGCAAATAAGGATAAGGAAATTCTCTCAACCTTGATACATTGCTTTTATCCTATAGATCTGGACAACTATATTCCATGGCAATAAAGCTATATAGCTAGCTAATATGATGCAAACCAAAGAAAAGAATGCTACCCAAGTTGCTTTAATGGAATTTATTCTGAAAGAGAGAATTATGAATTATTAAGCACAAATTTTGACTCTAACTTGGAGATTGCACCATCTATTGGTGCATTAAACCAGCCTCAAGATATGTGGCATTATCATACAAGATCAAAGAGATGTCAATCTAAAAGCACTAGATCCCAGCAGACTAATTTATCGATTAGCAGATTCAGATCGATACTTCACTGACCTAAGTGAAGGATGTCCTTGCATTCTATCCGAATGACATCTCAGCTAGCAAAGAATATTCAAGTCGGATATTTATCGATCTGAACCTTGATACCTCACTATCCGGGATGAATGTTATGATATCTCTATTTCACCCCAGTTGTCTATCGAGGTAAACTATTATAATGATGGACTTAATCATTCTACAAACATCCACAATGGTTTCCTCAACCAAGGCACAGCTGGCTACGATCTCATGTCCAGCTCGTATGCACAGCTATTTGCCAACTCACTTACAAGTGGCTCTCTAACCGCCTAACAAACTTCTCTAATGGCCTAACAAATTTTGGAATGATCTCCTCAATCTCTCTATAAATAGAGGTTAGGGATCCTCCATCGATAAGTTTTACTCTCTGAAACTAGAGAAGACTCTGTCGGTAGGAAATTAGGTCAGACTCTTGGCTTCCATCCAGTTCTCCTCTAGTTTACTCAATCTCTCTTGCTCTTCTACTCTTTTCCATTCCTGTTCTTAAGGCTCAAACTGACTTAAGCATCAGAGGATCAAGAACCAGAGGATCCCTACCTAGTTTCTTGACTGATTTTGCAGATTGGAAGAGTTTTCGTCAGAATGCAAGGATCACTCCAACTCAATCTCATCCAAATCAATCCACTCCACTCCAAATTTTGAGTCCTGCAGTGACAGATTGACGTTAGAAGGAGGGCCTCTAATTTCTTTTATGAAAAAGATGGTTAAAATACGAGCTTAGTATCCCTCTCTCTCTGCTCCAGCAGAAGGAGCACCTGAGGTGCCACGATAATAACTAATTGCTGTTGATCCTCAACAATTCAGCCTTCTTATTCAGTAAGTCTAAGCCCTGACAGCAGCTATTTAACAGCTTCAAAAGAAGGAGGAGCAACCATCAAAAGAAGCTCCTCCTCAAATACTTCATCCCAGCACAGCCCTCAACCAGCCCATTAAGATTAACACCACATTGATGAGACTGATAGCAAATTTGCCCCACTACTCTAAAAGTTCAAAGAGGGGCACCCTGGAGCACAAGGTCCTAGATCTTGAAAGGTATCTAATGGAGCTCCAGGTAGAAGGTCGATCTTAGAATAAAGATAGCTTCAATCTTTGATCTTCATTCTCTCATGAGATCTTGAGTGAACCAATTTTGAATTGATTCAAGATGTCCGCCATCGAGTCTTTTGATGGCTTTGCTGATCCGATGAATCATATCGAGGGTTATAGGGCCCTCATGGCTTTACAAGGGGCTTCTGATATCCTATTGTGTATTGCTTTTTCTGCGACCCTCAAGAAGACGGTGAGGATTTAATTTTTTTGACTCCCACAAGGGCCTATCTCTTCTTTTGAGCAGCTTGAGAAACTGTTTGTCACTTATTTTGGTACTAACAGATCTCATTTGAGGTATGTGGATAGTTTTTTCTCTATTCAGCAATAGAAAGGAGAACATCTCTGAAAATACGTAGCTCGTTTCAACATGGCCACCTGAAAGTAAAAAATTTTAATGAATTAGTTGCCATGTCTGCTTTGAAGAGGGGGCTCAGAAGCAACCTTCTAATTTTTTCTTTGAATAAGAACTTTTTGGATACCTACGATGAGATGCTTGATTGGGTTCGTAAATATGCCCAACCTGAGGAGGAGGAAGCTATCTTAAGGCAGGCAAAGAAGGATAAAAATGAAAAAAAAATGATCGAAGGAGAATGATGAGCAGACTAAAAATTCAAATCGATCTCAAAAAAATCCGAGGTCAAGAAGCCCACCTCGGCACTTTAATTCTTATGTCCCTCTGTCAGCTCTCCGAGCTCAGATTCTAATAGAAATTGAAGGGGAGAGATATCTTCGAAGGCCTGATCCCTTGAAAGTCCTTCTAGAGAAGAGAGACAAGCGAAAGTATTACCACTTCCACAAAGATCATGGCCATGACACCGAGGAATGCAGGCAACTATAGGATGAGATAGAAGCCTTGGTGCATCGGGGTTACCTTGGCAAATATGTTAGGCCGGCCAAAATCAGAGAATATAGGCCTCCAGTGGAAGAAACTTCTGATGATCACAACTGACCAACTGCTGGTGTTATCAATATGATATCCAGTGTCCTACCTGGCACTGATGACCTATCCTCCAAAAGATAAAGGACTGAAGATGTTATTTCTTTTCTAAAAATGATGTGAAGGGGATCCAAATCTCTCATAACGATACTGTTATAGTCTCTATGATGATAGCAAAATATGATGTAAAAAGAGTTCTTGTTGATAATGAAAGTTCTGCTGATGTATTATTCTATGATGCTTTCTTAAAAATGAACCTAGTCAGATAACTCAAGCGGATCAGTACTCCCCTCATCAGATTTTCAGAAAATTCGATGGTAGCTGAGGGAGAAATCACTCTATCAGTTACAGCAGGACAAGAACCAAGACAATCAATAGTGTAGCTGACTTTTTTGATCGTCAGAGTTTCATCTGCTTATAATGCTATCCTCAGCCGACTTGGTCTCAATATCCTCAAGGTCATTATCTCTACTTACCATGTATTGATCATTTTTCGACTAAGGAAGGAGTTGGTGAGATGCATGGTGATCAGATGGTGGCTCGACAGTGTTTTATGATCTCTGCTAAAATAAACCAACCGATGAAATTATGCCAGTTGATATACCAGATGTATTAGATAAGGTCGGAAGAATCCGAGGTGAACCGACAATAAAGCTTGAAGCCATTCCTCTAGGAGATGATCCAAAAAAAATGATCCAAATCGATGTAAACCTCAAGCCTAATTTAAGAGAGAGAATGATCAAGTTTTTATGAGCAAATACTGATGTCTTTGCTTGGTCAGCTTTTGATATGCCTGACATTTCCGCCGATGTGATTATTCATAAACTAAATGTGGATCCAAATTTCAAACTGGTTTCGCAGAAGAAAAGAAGTTTTACCTCAAAAGGTAAAAGCCATCGATGAGAAAATTGACAAGCTTTTAAAGCATGATTCATCAGAGAAGCTCATTATCTGAAATAGATAGCCAATATTGTTATGGTCAAGAAGGCCTATGGCAAATGGAGGATATGCATCGACTATAAAGATCTTAATAAAGCTTGTCCCAAAGATAGTTTTTCTCTATCGAGAATTGATCAGCTCGTAGATACTACCTCCAGTCACAAGGTTCTCAGCTTTATAGATGCTTTCTCAAGCTATAATCATATTCACATGACTCCAAAAGATGAAAAAAATACTACCTTTGTCACTGAAAGAGGTTTGTATTGTTACAAAATGATGTCTTTTGGTCTTAAAAATATAGGTGCTACATTCCAACACCTCGTCAACAAAATTTTCAAGCAACATATTGATTGAAGTATGGAGGTCTATGTTAATAAAATGATAGTAAAGAGTACCGAAGAAGATCGACATATTACCGACCTAAAGAAAGTATTTGGAGAACTTAAAAGGTACCAGACGAAGCTCAATCCTAACAAATATACTTTTAAAGTTGGCTCAGATAAGTTTTTTGACTTTCTCATTAATCAAAGAGGAATAGAAGCTAATCCTGAAAAGATTAGAGCATTATTGAAAATGAGGTGCCCGACCTCTATCAAAAAAATCCAGTAGCTCACCGGATGAGTGGCAGCCCTCAGTCGATTTGTTTCAGATCAGCCGAAAGATGCCTTTCCTTCTTCAAAATATTAAGAAATATAAAAAATTTTAGTTGGACAGAAGAATGTTGATTGCTTTTGAGGATCTTAAGAAGTATCTTGGCTCTCCACCTCTTTTTTAAGCCAGTCGAAGGTGAAGAACTATACCTCTATATTTTCATTTCATCTTGTGCAGTCAGCTCAGTTCTTATTCGAAAAGAAATGGACATTCAAAGACCTATCTACTACACTAGCAAATTGCTACAAGACATAGAAATATGATATAAGAAGGCTAAAAAGATGATATATACTTTGATCATGGCAGCCCAGAGACTCAAGCCTTACTTTCAAGCTCATACTATTACAGTATTGACGAATCAGCCACTCAAATCAATATTACAAAGAGTTGATACTTCAAGTCGGATTGTCAAATGGACTATTGAACTCAGTGAATTTGATATCTACTACCGACCTCGAACTGTGGTTAAAGGCCAAATAGTAGCTGATTTTGTTGTAGAATACACTATCCCAGATGATGGGTCGATCCCGACAAGTCCTAAAAGTGATGATTCATTCTAGATTTTACACATGGATAGAGGCTCAAATTCTCAGGGAAGTGGTGTTGGTTTGATTTTGACTAGTCCTTTAGGGATCGTGACTGAGCAGGTCTTGAGGTTCAATTTCAACACTTCCAATAATAGTGCTAAATATGAAGCCTTAACGGTGGGTCTCAGAATGGCGAAAGAGCTCGAAGTCAGAAATATTGTGCAGGATCCTGGTACCCATCATTTGCAGTAAGAAGCAAGAAAGAAGAAACAAACAGGACACACAATCAATTTACGTGGTCAGCCCAAGTGCCTACATCCATGGGATATGCAAAGCTTCACTATGAGAAAGAAACAAATACAAGAAGATAACATCCACTCTCAACTCTCTGTATACCCCTTCTCTCAACTAGAAGCTACCCTCACAAAAGTTCTTGCAAAATTTTTCAAGGAGACCCTCTTACAGGCCTGCCAGTATCAGGATCCTTGACATCTCTAGATGCTTTCTGTGGAGCGAACCGCTACATCATACCTCTTCGCAGCTGCTCTACCTAATGCTCTGCTCTACCCCCGATCTCCTGTCGGTGCTCTGCAGGGTCTGCTCTACCTGCTGCGCACACTCAGAGCTCTGTCAGACTCCTTTCAATGGCTGCATGAGCCTCTCTCACATTGATGTCTCTGCTCATGGCTCTCTGTTGCTCATTATATTCATGGTTCTGTTGCCCATAGGCTCTTAAAGCCAAAAACCCAAATCTGATCAGATAAGAACCCCTGATCGGACTCCAGATGCATCTGGATCATTCGATCAGCACCGCTAGCTCTCCCAGCCACATGATCGTGCTTGATCTGCACCTAATCAAGATTCCCATCCTTTAGATTAGCCCCAGATCATGCTTGCCACCATCCGATCACCATCGATTGAGCTCTAAACCGTCCGATCATGCTCGGATCCATAGAATCCCATGTGGACCGCAAGAAATCTCGTTTGCCTCCATGGACTGCGATCCCAAATCACATGGATCGTGATTTTGCACCATGATGGACCGTGCCAGCTATGCGCATTGGGCCTGGGCCGCGCACCATGTGCGCCCATGCTAGGCCTTGCGCTTGCGGCAGGCCCACATGCCCCACATGCTGGGCCGCACTCCCACTGGGCTGCATGCCTGCGCGTGGCTGGCCTGCACGCCCATGCGTGCCTAGGCTGCACTGGCTGTAGGGTTGCCGCCTACGGCCCCTTGGTCCGCCTTCTGGCCGGTGTGCTATGGGCCCCACTACTCTATATACTGCAAGCCCTACTACTTCATGCTTTTAGACTCCTCACGATGTGCTCTTCGAGCTGCGTATCTCTGTATCTGAGTTTTCGCTCCTGTGGATCGAATTTAAGGTATTTTTTCTAGCAATTTTACCTCAACTCAATATTTGATCTCCATCTGACTTTGAGAGCTTCTGGATCTCCTCACCCCCATGTCCTGGGGCAATCGCCTACTACTTATGGATGGGTAAACATGGGAGTCGAGCCAGACTGCTTGATTCTATCTCCGTCATATGCTGTGCACCTCACAGCACCTCTTGACCTGAGACTTGCTCGGGATAGTCTTCGTGCGATGTCGCTCATCCTCTCAAGTCTCTCATCTCATGCCCGATCCATCTCTACTTGGAGCTTCACCTCATACTGGTCTCTCACTGGCATCCTCCATGTAGATGGCTCCTCCTTGCATAAGAGAGCATCGATCAATCCTCTACGATCGATCTCCACCTTGATTGTGCCTGTCTTCTCCATCTTCAATCTTGATCACCACCATCGCAATCTACATCCTGATACTGCCCGGCTCTAATACCGTTTGTTGTGCAGGATCCTGATACCCATCGTTTGCAGTAAAAAGCAAGAAAGAAGAAACAAACAGGACACATAATCAATTTACGTGGTTCGGCCCAAGTGCCTACATCCACGGGACATGCAAGGCTTCACTATGAAAAAGAACAAATATAAAAGGAGAACACCCACTCTCAACTCTCTGTATACCTCCTCTCTTAACTAGAAGCTACCCTCACAAAAGCTCTTTCAAAATCTCCTAAGGAGACCCTCTCACAGGCCTGTCAGTACCAGGATTCTCGATGTCCCTGGATGCTTCCTGTGAAGCAAACCGCTACATTGTGCCTCTCCGCAGCTGCTCTGTCTGATGCTCTATTCTGCCTCCGATCCCCTGTTAGTGCTCTACAGGATCTTCTCTGCCTGCTACACACACTTGGAGCTCTGCCAGACTCCTTTCGATGGCTGCACGAGCCTCTCTCGCACTGATGCCTTCGCTTACGGCTCTCTTCCGTGCATTATATTCATGATTCTATTGCCTACAGGCTCTTAAAGCCCTAAAACCCAAACCTGATCGGAGAAGAACTCCTGATTGGACTCCAGATGCATTTGGATCATTCGATTAGCACCACTAGCTCTCCCAGCTGCATGATCGTACTTGATCTACACCCAATCAAGCTTCCCATCCTTCGGATCAACCCCAGATCATGCCCGCCACCATTCGATCGCCACCGACTGAGCTCTCAGCCGTCTGATCATGCTTGGGTCCACAAAACCTTGAGGGACCATGAGAAATCTCCTTTGCCATCATGGATCGCAATCCCAAATCGCATGGACTGTGATTTTGCACCATGATGGATCGTGCCAGCCATGCGCGCATGGGCTTGGGCGTGCACTCGTCGCAGGCCCGTGCACCCCACACGCTGGGCTGCGCTCCCACTAGGCTACGCACCCATGCATGGTTGGCCCATGTGCCCACGTGCGCCTAGGCCGCGCTGGCTACTGGGCTGCCGCTTGTGGCCCCATGGTCTACCTCTGGCTTGCATGCTTTGGCCCCCACTGCTCCATATGCTATAAACACTACTACTCCACGCTTCTAGGCTCCTCACAATGTGCTCTTGGAGCTGGGCATCTCTATATCTGAATTTTCGCTCCTGTGGATCGAATTTGAAGTATTTTTTTAACAAAAAATTAATAATATTTACAGATTCACAACTTATCGTCAGCCAAGTCCGAGGTCAATTTGAAGCCAAGGATTCCATGATGGCCGTTACTTGCAGAATATTAAAAGTTATCCAAAAATTTTGAAGAGCTTGAAGTGCTCTAGATTCCTAGATCGAAAATATCTAGGCTAACGCTCTATCTCACCTTTCTACTTCAAATTTTTTTCAAACTGAATCAAAAGGTACTGATTGAACTGTTGGACAGGCCTAGTATTGAGGTGCTCTCTGTATATCAGGTCGGTCATGATCCCCTCATAGATTACATATCTAAAGGAGTTCTTCCCAATGACCCAACCAAGGCTAAAAGCATTAGAAGACAAGCTCCATAATATGTGCTTCAAGAAGGCCACTTATATAAAAAGTCCTATTCTCTTTCTCTACTTTGATGCTTGAGACCATATGAAGCTGACTATGTACTTCGAGAAGTACATGAGGGGATATATGAAAACCATCTGATGGGTAGATCACTTGCTTATAAAGTAATCCAACAAGATTACTACTGGCCAATAATTCAAAAAGATGCAGCTGATCTCGTAAATAAGTGCGATCAATACTAAAGGTATGCTAATATCCAACATCAACTTACTGCTGAGCTTATTTCAATTACCGCCTTTGGCCCTTTGTAATATGGGTGATGGATATTCTGGGACCTTTTCCAGTAGCGATTGGTCAAAAAAAATTTCTGATGGTAGTCATTGATTATTTCATAAAATGGGTAGAAGTAAAACCTTTAGCCCAGATCACAAAGAAAAGATGTATGATTTTGTCTGAAAATCTATAATATGCTGATTTGATTTATCTTGGATCATCATCACTAATAATTATCGATAGTTTGACAACCTCAAGTTCAATGAATTCTGCTCCAAATTTCATATTGATCACCAAGTCACTTCAGTTAGACATCCATAGTCAAATGGTGAAGCTAAAGTAACCAATAAAACTATCCTTCAAGATTTGAAAATGAGGCTCACTGATGCAAAAGGGTTGTAGGCTGAAAAGCTACAGAGTGTACTGTGGGCATATCGAACCATGTATCAGATTTCGATAGGAGAAACTCCTTTCAGACTCACCATGGGATTAAAGCGGTGATTTCCATTGAGATTGACCTATTATTAGATAGAGTCAGAAATTTTTATGAGGCAACTAATTTTGATTGATTGAGGACCAACCTGGATCTTCTTGATGAAGTGAGAGAACAAGCTCATGTCAGAATGGTGATCTATAAGCAGAGAATTGCCAAGTATTACAATGCCCATATAAAATTGAAGTCATTTCAGAAGGGCGATCTCATCCTAAGATGAGCTGAAGTCTGAAAACCAATTGAACAAGGTAAACTAGCTCTCAATTGGGAAGGATCCTATCGGATCACTAATGTAATTCACCCAGGGGCTTATAGAATTGAGAATTTAGATGGGTCTGTTATTCTCCACACTTGAAATTCTAAAAATCTCAAAAAATATTATCAATAAAAATACTCAACGAGCTCTTTCTCATATGTCATATTTTTTTTTTATCAAAATTCAGATTTCAATCCGGTAAAGCCCCAAAGGGTATACATATTAATCCAGATTCTAGTCTGATAAAGCCCTAAAGGGCACATGAATTAATCCAGATTCCAACCCAGTGAAGCCTCGAGGGCATATATATTAATCTGAATTTCAGTCCGGTAAAGCCCCGAAGAGCATGCATATTAATCCAAATTCTAGTTCGGTAAAGCCTCGAAGGGCATACATATTAATCCGAATTTCAGTCCGATAAAGCCCCGAAGAGCATATATATTTATCTGGATTCTAGTCTAGTAAAGCCCCAAGGGGTATATATATTAATCCAAATTTAGTCTGGTATAGCTCCAAAAGGAATACATATTAATTCGGATTTCAGTCCGGTAAAGCCCCGAAAGGCATATATATTAATTTAGATTTCAATCAGGTAAAGCCCAAAGGGCATACATATTAATTTGAATTCTAATCCGATAAAGCCCCAAAAGGCATACATGTTAATCCAGATTACGATCCAGTAAAGCCCTGAAGGGCTTGACTCCCACATCAACCGACAAGTCTTATTCGAATACTAGATTGAGAGGATCTTACGTTAGTTTCGAACCGATGTGACATTACATTGATCTCTGGAGCGAGACTTTGGATTCTCTTAAAAATATCAATCTTCGGATCAAATCTCAAACTTGATCCATTCAAGGTTGTACAAACAAAGGTACGTCCAAACCTTGATTTTTATTTAATTAGTGATAAGTGAATTTAAAGTTACCAATTTTCAATTTTGCCGAATTGTAAAGATATGTGGTTATTCTATCCTGGCAAGTAATGAAATTTATTAGAATATATGAATTAAATCATGACATTTGGGAAAATGTTTCTTGCATTAATATGAAAAGAAAGTACAGAAATGGAACCCGCATCGAGTTTACTTGTTCCAAAAAGGAAGAGAAAAGAAAAAAGAAAGAGACCTATATTAGGTCAGTACATCCCGAAAAGAAAGAACAACTTCTACTAGATGATCACCGGTGCATTGGAGCTCTCCTTGGTTAGTTCTTTTTTGGCTTGCTCTAGCTTCCTAGTAGTATCGATGGTAGTAGGCTTTGTGGTTGGGGTGGGCTCTAGCTTCTTACCGACCTCGAGGACTTCAATCTCTACTAGACGCACTACAGATATGGGTTCCATGGTGATGGCTTTAGCTATATTCACCCCTGTAGGAGACCGACTAGATTCTTTGTTGGTTCCTCTACCACTTCGGGGTGACTCAAGATCTCCCTTTACATCCATCTCGACGGCTACCTTTGGAGTGACCTTGGAGATATCTACCTCGGGATATAATTTTTGATCAGATTGCGGCATTGACTAAAGGTATAATTGTATGCACCCTTAGAGCTCTCGATACTTCATCCTCAAACTCTTCGGAGGCTTTGCATAGCTCCACTACCTTAGCTGCCTTGTCCTGCTCCTTTATTTGCCTCTTCAAGGCCTTTATGGCCTTCTCATGAGCCTTATTGGCCTTCTCCGCCTCTCTAAGTCTCGGCTCCAGTTTCTTATTCTTCTCAGCAATAGTATGTAGATCAAAAATCTTCTTCTCCTATTCGTTGACCTTTCGCTAAAGATCAAGTAAGTTTGGATTCTTCTCCTTCAGTGCCTTCAGCTTTTCTCAAGTTGGTGTTTGAATCCAGTAGCAAGTTCGAACTCTTTTTCTCCTCCTGAAGAATAATCAGATTGGCATCCATGGTCTATTTATTCTTCAATAGATAGGCCATGTTCTCATATATGACTTTGAAGTCGACAGCGACCTTCATGACAAAGGTTCAGGTCGGTTATTCATCGAAGTAGAAAAAAAAAAAAGAAAGAAGAACTCACATGCATGAGTTATTCGAATCCATGGTTGGCGATCTCCTCTGGCTTATTCCTTCGATGTGCCTCTAGATCAATGGTCGGCATCACTGACTTGAGAAGATCACCGTCCAATTGAGGCCACTCCAAGAGTGACATCCTAGTCATGGCATCTCCCTCGGACGAACTCGATGGGGCCATAGAAGTTGCGGTTGGTCTGCATCCGGTCTCTTTGGAAGGTGGCACAAGTTGGGCAATGTTATTCTTTATCCTCACCACGGTGGGTTGACGAGGTGGGGGTTCCAGTGATAAGGTCCGGGGAGAATTTTGTGGTCCCTAGGAGGCTTCACTCCTCCCCAAGTTAGCCAAAAAAGGGGTCACTGAAGAAGATCGGGATGCCGCCTAAGCGAGAGGAGGTACCACATCTTTGACTCTCTTTGGTGTGGGGTCGGTAGCAGATGGTTTTGGTTGATCTTTCCTCTTCCTCTCCTCCACCTTCGTCAGATGGAACCTCATTTTTGTATTGGACAAGCATTTCAGAATAATGAAGATAGAAAGAAATGGTAAAATTGAAGAGTAAAACACTTCGTGTTGCCCAGATATGGAGCCCAAGAGGATGAATTGAGTCTTTTAAAATTTAGTGATTAGTGCTCACAAGTAAAGTGCTCAACTTGATGAATAAGGTGAGTTAATTTACAAAGAAAGAGGATCAACTACAATTAACAAATAAGCAAATATAGAGCACAATGAAAAAAAAATATGCAAGCACATCAAACATAAAAAATTTATAGTGGTTCGGTGCTAACCTTGCACCTACATCCACTCTCCAAGTCCCAACTTGAGAATTCAATCCACTAAAAGGATTTCAAAATACAACACGTCGGATAACACCAACTCTTGCTGCCCAAGCAAGAACACTTATTTTTGGGTATAAGCCAATCCACAAACCCTCCGATTATATGTTCAGATCAATCTTTCTTAGTTTTGGAACCCTCCAAAATTCAAAACTCAATATACAATAACAAAAGATATGAGTACAAAAATTTCAGCACATACAAGCTCCTTAAATGAGCACAATAAAAATAATTAAAGCATAATACTCAAGGAGTAGAAGCCTTTGTTGGACACCCTCAAATGATTGAAAAACTTGAATGCAGCTGGAGAGTGGTTGGTGAGCTGACTGAATGCTTCTTTTCTCTCTTTCTAGGATTTTCTTTTCTCTTTCATGGATTTAAGCTTGAATGCTTATTTCTTGTTTGATTTTTTACCTCTAGAGAGTATTTATAGTCTTCATTTGGTCTTGAGAGTGTCTTAAAGTCGGTTAAGAGTCATTGGAGTATGTTTAATGTGTATTAAATGTATCAAAAATGGGCTGAAAACTAGCCGTTACGAGTGTTCGTCCAGAATGGGTGGACCCATGGAATGCCTCACTGATAATGCGTAGACCCATGAGTCACCTCATTTGGTCAGACAAAAAATTGAGCTCTCTATTTTGATCTCAGATTCTCAGGGGTCGACCTATGGGTCGTCCCACTGCATGTCACATGCCAAACAGGTGCGTGCCGGCTACCCAATACAAGGAGATAACCCAGTTGGGTTGCTCCATTTTGTTTCAACCTAATTTTCATACATTTAAGGTCTGAAACTTATCAAAACACTATCAAACACTCTTAAATAGATTTGAATGAATTTGACACTTCCAAAAGACTTCAAAAATATCTCCAACTTGCAAAATCTTCAACTTTGACATCCTTGAAGAAGCTTTTCAAACTCAATATTTTGGACTATCTGAAATAATATCAAAAAATCTTTCAAGGATAAGAAACTCATTAGTAGTCTCCTCAAATAGTTCATGACCATCAAAATCAATTCTTGGAGCAACAATCTCTCCCTTTTTATGATAATAAATATTTGAGTGTTCACAAAGAGAGATCCATAAAGCTCAAAAGGTTGAGTTTTTAAAGCACTTGTAAGTTAAGAGAACATGCTAAAGATTAAACACAAGTTATAGAGTATCATGAGTTTCACATTATCAGCAAGTTGTGATGTTTTAAATCATATATTCTCATGTTTGCTGAAAATTGCTTATGAAATATCAAAGTTTTGCCAAAAAGTTTCTAACAGCAAAATTCTCCCATTTCTTATATGAAAAGATGAAAGTAACCATTTTAATTATTTTGAAAAAATTCTCCCCCTTCTTATATAAAAGTAGCCATATTGGAAAAACTGTAAAAACTCCCTCTTTCTCTCTTTCTTATTTTTAGTATCAGAGCAAAAATGGACGACCTTCTCCCCCATTTTGACATCATCAAAAATAGACTAGAGAGAGTTTATAAACAGTAAATTTTTAATGAGTGCGAGAAGTAGGTTACGAGCCACGATCCTGTAGCAGGTATCAGAGTAACTTTTAATTGAATAGAAATTTATCCACATATATCTAGGAAGTAATGAACATAAGTTAACAGCACAGAAAGATGATAATAGATAACCTCATTTAAATACAACGAAATAAGAGGTTACAAAAGTCAAGTACATGATCAAGTCATCCATACATTACCATACATATCTATAATCATAAGGTTCTCATATACTCAATAAAATACAACAACTAAATAATATGAGACCTAAAGTAGCTCATACAAAAATAGCAAAAACATGATCAGGGAGACTAGACATCAGGCTTGTGATCAGAAGGAACAAAATAAGGGAATGACTCCGAAGTAGAGTCATGACCACGTCTGCCTCGGTCTCGACTGGATGATCTGATCCGAATAGAAGAGGTCGGAGGACGAAACACAATAGGCTGAACAAGGGTAGGCTCAATAGATGCAGAGGGTCTGGACTGAAGCTGAGTCTTAATGGCATCTAGCTGAGATAATACAACTCTCACAGAAATTCTGAGCCCCTCAAGATCTGATGAAACATAATCCCTCGAGCTCCTAATATCAGCCCAGATCAGCTCAAGTGTCGATCTGAGTAGGCCATGAAGTCTCTCTACCTCTTGAGCAAGATCAGCTAACTGAGGTGAAGAACTGCTCGATATGCTCGCACCTGCTGATAGTGAATCCAAGATCAGTCTGATCTTCCTCTCGATATCAAAAGGTCTGCCACTAAATCTGAGCATAGAGCTCTCCACACTCTCCAATCTGGAGCTCAGGTCAGACAACAGCTGTACCAGAGAAAAAAATATATGGCACGACTGAGAGATCTGATGAGGAAGTAAGAAAGAGCTTGATTGAGGAGGGTGATACTGCTGCTGCTGCATCTGTTGATGAATCTGCTGCTGAAACTGCTAAAACTGCTGAAGCTGCTGAAGGATCTGCTCCAGAAATTGCTGCTGCTTGATGGAAGAATGCCTGCTATCCGTTCAGCTAGCAATCCCATCTCATCCTCCCCCAATCTAAGTGATGATGGTACAGCATGGCTCGTAGATGGGGTGCACCAACTGAAGGTCCTACCTCAGGCTTTGATACAAAATGAATATCAGGACTCGGCCTGGGCTCAGGTGGTGATGAGGGACCTCCCCTCAGCACACTCCTCCTCCTCAATTGCAACACCTCGACCCTTGGTCCAACGACCATCCACTCTAATGAAGCCCATACATCGAAGGAAGTGGTCGTTGTAGGTGTCAGTGTTCAGCAACCGACACACAGCCTCCCCTCAAAACTCACACCAGACTGCCTAAAAATAACTGTCAGGGCCACTCCATAAGGCAAGAGAGCCTTGGATCTATTCAAGACCTCCCTCATGGCATCAATCATCAGAAATGGGAGATTCAGTGGATACTCAGAAATAATATGGTGTATTAGACAAATATCCCATCCAATCATCAAGTCATATCTTCCCCTCTGGAGAAAAAAATCTTAAAAATCATATGGTGGAGTACTCTCATCTCCACACTCAAGTCTTTAGCCTTAATTTTCATGAACCCTGCAACATCATCTCTTCCTAGAATGGTCCTGAGCCTATCCTCTTTCTTAGGAAGCTCATCAAGACAACTTCTTTCATAGGGCATTGGAAGTAATCTACCCAACCTAGCAGTATTTAGGACAATTTCAATACCCTTTACAACTGATCTTAGAATTCCATCAATAAACATTAGGTTTGAGTAAAATTTTTTAATCAGGTCAATGACACAGGCTCAGACAGACTATAGAAGAATCTCCACCCTTGTTTGATTATTTTTCACCAATTGAAAAAGCATCTCTTCTCAAGAACTGAAAATCTACATTCCTTCCCAAGGCAACTTTTCTGGCAGAGAGAGGGATCGTACTAAGAGTCCTAGGAGGAAAGGCTTGAGCAGGGATTTGAGCCACCCTCTTTCTTTTTCTTCAACTTTCAATGGCCTCATAGACTTCCTTCTTTAGGGCAGCCCCATTTTAGGAGCCATTATTGCAATGAGGGCAAGGGAACCGATCAAGAGAGTAATGAAGGGTGAAAGGTTGATGGGAATGAAGAGGAGTAAGGGATTTTGAGGTGTTTGCTTCAGATTTTGAGATGAGGGATTTAAGGGTTTGCTAGAGAGCAAGAAAGAGAGGGTTTTGATCAAGGATAGGCCAAGAGAAAGTATCTACCCAAGATTTTAAGATAGAAACAAGGAATTTTTTGGGCGGATAAAGGGTTGGATTTAGAAGATTGTGGTCGGTGGGGAGCTTGGAGTGGATTTTGGTTTGGGATGAGGAGAGGAGGAAGAAGAATAGTGAATGAGTTGGCCCTTTTGGGTTTTAAGCAAAAATTTTAATGGAGCGACCCACATTGAAACCCATTTACCCGATCAATTAGGACGTCTTATGGGTTGTCCCATCTAGGGTAGGTTCAAACGATGAGAAAATAATTTAAAAATAAGAAAAAAATCAAAAAAAAAATTTTGAAAAGATTTGTATCGACTTGAGATGATCATGTAGAGTTCAGATAAATTTTGGTATGATTTTTGATAAAAAATTTCAACGAAAAAAATCTAAGATCATATCCAAATAACTTTAATGACTTTTAATTGACTTGAAATAGGCTTCAAAAAAGGTAGATGCCTTCCAAATTTAAGTTGATGAAGTAAAGAAATTTTGGATGAATTTTGAGAGAGAAATTATGATGAGTGATAAAGCAAATGGATCTAAGATGCCTTATTCCCTTCTAATTGCATAAAATCTATCTTCATTTAAAGCTTTAGTGAATATGTTAGCTAATTGTTTCTCAGTATTTATATATTCAAGCATTACATCATTATTTTGAACATGTTTCCTTATAAAGTAATGTCTAATTTCAATATATTTTGACCTAGAGTATTGGATTGGATTCTTAGTCATACTAATGGCACTAGTAGTATCACATCTTATGGGAATGTCTTTAAGTTCAATCTCAAAATCTATGAGCTGTTGCTTAATCCATAAGATTTGAGTACCGTAACTTCCGGCTGCAATGTACTCGACCTTGACCGTAGATAATGCCATCGAATTTTACTTCTTGCTAAATCAAAAGATTAAGTTGACTTCCTAGAAATTGACAAGTTCCACTAGTACTTTTTCTGTCTAATCTACATCCAGCAAAATCAGCATCTGAGTAACCTATTAAATCAATAAAGATTGCTTAGAAATTAGAGTCTTAGGTTTGTGTTCCTTTTAGATATTTGAAAATTCTTTTAACAGCATTCAAGTATGATTCCTTAAGATTTGACTGAAATCTAGCACACATACATATGCTGAATATTATATCAGATCTACTGACAGTAAGATATAACAAAAAACCTATCATACATCTATAAAGCTTTGAATCAACAGACTTACCATGTTCATCCTTATCTAATTTACAGGAAGGAGTCATAGGAGTACTTACACTCTTGGAGCTCTCCATCCCAAATTTTTTAATAATTCTCTTGTATACTTGCTTAGGATGATGGAGATTCCTTCCTTTATTTGCTTGATCTGAAATCCGAGGAAGAAGGTGAGTTCTCCCATCATGCTCATCTCGAACTCTCCCTGCATAAGCTTGATAAATTCTTGACATAAAGCTTTATTAGTAGATCCAAATACAATATCATCAATATATATTTGTATAACTAGTATCTCTTCATCTTTTCTTTTTATAAAAAGAGTTGTATCTACTTTTTCTCTTGAAAAATTATTTTCTAATAAAAATTTACTTAGTCTTTCATACCAAGCCCTAGGAGCTTGTTTGAAACCATACAAGGCTTTGTTTAATTTAAATATATGGTTTGGATATTTATGATTTTCAAAGCTTGGGGGTTGCTCTACATATATTTTTTCAGTAATATAACCATTTAGAAAGATATTTTTAACATCCATTTGAAATAGTTTAAAATTCATGAAACATGCATAAGCAAGCAACATTCTTATAGCTTCTAATCTAGCAACAGGTGCAAATATTTCATCAAAATCAATTCCTTCCTGTTGGTTATATCCTTTAACAACTAATCTTGCCTTATTTCTAATAACATTACCATCTTCATCTAATTTATTCCTATATACCCATTTTGTTTCGATTATTGGATGGATTTTAGGTCTAGCAACAAGAGTCCATACATTGTTTCTTTCAAACTGGTTTAACTCTTCTTGCATAACATTTATCTAGTTATGATCTTGTTTAGTTTCTTCTATTATCTTAGGTTCTAAGTGAGAACAAAAACTACATAATTACATACATCTCTTAGAGAGGATCGAGTTCTTA
>KE507396.1:50388-62760 GCA_000441515.1 Elaeis oleifera
TCGGATGTCTGAGAGGAGCTCGGATATTTTCGAGGTCGCTGACGAACTCGCTGTCGACAGGTGCCTTGGGTGTTGGCTCTGCGGGCCGAAGTCACTTTGCCGTAGAAGTTCGGACGGAGACTTTTCGTTGGTGAAGTCCGGCTGGGTTGGCCTGACGTAGAACTTACTGGAAAGCTATTCGCCGGGGAGATCCGATTCTATGAGAAGTTCGGCTGAAGGTTGGCCGTTTGGCTGAATTCAGAAGGTGTCGTAGAAGCCTGTCCGCAGAAGGAACCTGTAGAACATTGTTGAAGCCCGACTGGGTCGTTGAAGGTCAGTTGACGCTATTGAAGGTCGGCGGCCGGAGAGGTGTGGGGGACACCGAAGGTAGTCAGTCGTTGGGGAGAGTCTTGCTGCTGGAGCCCGTTCGTTGTAGAAGTTCGTCCGGGGTCTATCCGCTATAGAAGTTCGGGAGAAGCCCGGTATTGGTGGAAGTTCGGATGAGGGCCACTTATTGAAGAGGCTCGGCTGAAGCCCACGTGGATCGCCCGTAGTAGGGATTTGAGGTAGGCCGTCTGTAGTGGAAGCTCGGCGCAGACTGCTCGTAGCGGAAGCTCGGCGTAAATCGTCTGGCTCCCGTGGGAGCTCAAGCCTTTCTGTAGTAGAGATTTGAGGGCGGTGGTCTGGCTCTCGTAGGAGTCCGGAGGGGAGTTTACCTGCAATAGGAGTTCGGAGGAAATTTATTTATTGAAAGAGCTCGGATGGAGGCTTACAGTAGAGATCCGACGTGGACAGCTCGTGGTAGAAGTTTGAAGTGGACCGTCGGTAGTAGAAGCTCGGAGTAAATCGTTTGTAGTAGAAGTTGGAAGTAGGTCGTTTGGTTCCCGTAGGAGCTCAGGGTAGTCCGCTCGCGGTGGGAGCTCGGGGCAGACCACCCTTGGTGGGAGCTCGGAGTGTTCAGGCCTTGTCGAAACCCGAACGATGTCTACCTGCAATAGAGATTCGGGGAAGAAGTCCGGCTCCCGTAGGAGTTCGGGTGAAGTCTGCCTGCAGTAGAAGTTCGGGGCAGTAGACCGTCTCCCGTAGGAGCTCGAGGGAAGTATACCTAAAATAGAAATTCGGGTAGAGGTCCGGCTCTCGTAGGAGTCCGGAGGAAGTTTACCTACAATTGGAGTTCGGGGCAGTAGATCGTCTCCCGTAGGAGCTCGGGGGAAGTATACTTGAAATGAAAATTCAGGGTAGAGGTCCGGCTCCCGTAGGAGTCCAGATGAATTGAACCGGCTCCCGTAGGAGCTCGGATGAGGTCCAGCTTCCGTGGGAGCTCGGACGGAGTCCAGGAGGCGGTCGACCGCCGTAGAGATTTAGTGTTGGGGAAGTTCGGCCATTGTCGAAGTTTCGGAAGAAGTTCGGATTGGAGTCGATCGTGGCTAGAAAAGATCTAAAAGAGGTCCGGAGAACGGTCGATCACTGTAGAAGGTCGGCCGGTAGTGGAGCCCGGAGAGCACTTGGAGCAGCCTGATAGACGACTGAAAAAGCCCATCTTGGAGAAGCCCGGAGGGTGTGGTAGAAGTTCGCCCATTGGAGGAGTTCGGTCGACACTTGTAGTGGGCACCGTAGAAGCTCATTCGTCAACGAGGCTTGGGAACATTGTGGAAGCTCGGCCGCCGGAGAAGTCCAAAAATGTGTCACCCAGGGTCGAAAGTCGAAAGAGTCTCGGGAGGGTCACTCCAGATACGAACTTCGACTGGGGGTATTTTATACCCAACACTCTTTATGCCGGATCACCAATGATTAATTTTTTGGAGTGATTATGGACATACGTCCATTTCTTTGGAAGATCACTTGTACCTTGAGATTATTCTTGAATATTTTGATCATTGATGCTCTCATCCTCATGCTTTTCCTCCAGCTGGTCTTTGTTTTGCTTATTTGAGTCATTGATGGTGAGCTCTTTCATTCCTTCTTCTATGATACCTGCATCATCAGCACCCTCTCTCTTCCTTGATAGAAGATCATTAGTCTCATAAAAAACTACATGAATTGACTCTTCCACTACTAGAATTTTTTTATTAAAAACTCTAAAAGCTTTACTAGAAGTGAAATAGCCAAAAAAGATAGCTTCATCAGATTTAGCATCAAATTTACCTAAGCTATCTTTGCTATTATTTAAACAAAGCAACGGCAACCGAAAATATGAAATATCTTATGTTAGATTTTCTACCTTTCCATAATTCATAAGGTATTTTTTTTTAAATTGATCTTATTAAAGTACGATTTAAGATGTAATATGCTGTGTTGATTGCTTCTGCCCAAAAATATTTTGGAAGTTTGCTCTCACATAGCATGGTACGGGCCATTTCTTCAAGAGTTCTATTTTTTCTTTCTACTATCCCATTTTGTTGAGGTATTCTAGGTGCAAAAAAATTATGATCTATTCTTTTTTCATCAAAAAATTTTTTAAATTTTATTTTCAAATTTGATACTATGGTCACTACGAATTGAAATAATTGGTAAACTTTTTCCATTTGAAATTTTTCGGCAAAACTTAAAAAATACTGAAAATGATTCATCTTTAGATGCTAAAAATAAGACCCAAGTGAAACGTGAGAAATCATCGATAACCACAAAGTCATATCTTTTACCTCCTAGACTAGTTGTCCTTGTAGGATCAAACAAATTCATATATAAAGTTTTAAAGGTTTAGAAGTTGAAATAATATTCTTAGATTTAAAAGAAACTCTTATTTGTTTATCTAATTGACATGCATCACAAATTTTATCTTTGTCAAAACTTATCTTTGGTAAATCAAAAATCAATTTTTTTTAATAATTTTAGATAGTGTGTGCATACTAATATGTGCAAGCCTACGGTGCTAAAGCTAACTAGTCTCATTGATTTTAGCATTTATGGCCACAAGACATTGCATGTTTTGCAAAAAAAGTTTATCTAAATCTATCATATAAATATTATCATGCCTATGTCAAATAAACCTGTGCTATCATCAAAATGACTAGTTACAATACATATGGATGATTCAAAAACTACTTTATAACCTTTATCACATAATTGACTAATGCTTAAAAGGTTATGCTTAAGACCATCTACAAGCAAAATATTTTCAATACAAGTAGAGGGAGTGATACCAATGTTATCTATTTCGATGATTTTTCTTTACCATTATCTCCAAAGATGACCATCCCTCCATTCTTAGCTTCCAAAGTAATGAATTGAGACTCATCACCTGTCATGTGTCTTGAGCACCCGCTATCAAGATACCACTTTCGCTTCATTTCTTGGAATGCAAGACACACTTACACACATGGAATCAAGTTTAATTTAGGTACCCAAGCTAACTTGGGTCCTTTGGGGTTAGTCACAATGGTTCTTTTTGGAACCCATATTTCTTAACATTTAGACCAACAAATTGTTTGACAAGCATGCATAAGCTTTATATCCTATCTTGCCACATTTAAAACATGTAATATGGGGCAAGTTGTTCATACATGCATTTACAAAATATTTTTAGAAATTTTATTTCTAAGAGTATTGTAACTAAATCTGACTTTATCATACACTGTCCTTTGATTATCAATAATCATTTGAAATTTATTTGAGCTTAAAGTAAATCTATTAACTATTGGTTTCAGTTTGGTTACTTCTTCCTTGAGATTCTGATTTTCTTTACAAGAGTTTGATATTTCATTTCTAATTCTTTATTTTTATTGGAGATCTCTTCTTTTCTTTCAATAAAATTTAATTTTTTAATTTCAGATCTTTATTTTTTAGTCTTAATTTTTTTAAATTATTCAAAAGCTCATGAAATGCTTCTTGCAGTTCATCGTAAGAAAATTTATATTGAGTTTCAGAGGTTACCTCATTTTTATGTGCCATAAGGCACAGATTGGCTTCTTCATGGGATTCATCATCAGAGGTGGAGTCATCATTGTTGCTCCATATAGCCATCATTGTCTTTTCTTCTTGAACTTCTTTGGACCCTTCTTAAGCTGGAGACAGTCCGATCTAAAGTGGTCTGACTTCTTGCACTCATAACAAATGACGGGCTATTCTTTCTCTTTTCTTTACTCAGCTCCCCTTAACTGGTGGTCTTCTCTTGGTCTCTTGTCTTCTTTTCCTCATGAAATATCTGAATTTTCTTATGATTAATGCCAGATCCTCATCATCTTCATTGTTTTCTAATTTTTTTGAATCTTCTTCTTTTTGAGCCATTGATTTGAGGGCAATTGTCTTCTTTCTTTTGGTCTCTTCTTCAAAATATTGCTTCATGGTCAGCTCGTGGGTTATGAGAGATCCAAGCAGCTCCTCCAGAGATAGAATGTTTAAGTTCTTGGCTTCTTGAATCACCGTGATCTTTGCCTCCCACGATCTTGGTAGAGATCTAAGAACTTTTCTTACAAGGTCACTGTTAGAATAATACTTTTCAAAACTTTTTAGACCATTTATGATATCAGTGAAATGAGTAAATATTTGTGTTATAGACTCATCAGGTTTCATTTAAACAATTCATAGTTGTGCACAAGCACTCTTTTTCTTGGTTTATGCCCTCATGAGTAACTTCTAACCCATCCTAAATTTTTTTAGCCGAATTACAAATAAAATATGGTTAAATTCATTTGCATCTAAGGCACAATATAAGATATTTATGGCTTTAGCATTGAGCTGAGCCATTTTTTTGTCAAACTCATCCCATTCACTTTCCGACTTAAGGAGGGACACACCATCAATCACCTTAATAGATGTGTGAAATTCATTTACTATGATACTCCACATATCATAGTCAAGTGCTTGGATAAATATTCTCATCTGAGCTTTCCAATAGGTGTAGTTGGACCCATTAAAAGTGGAGGTCGATTTGTGGATTGTCCCTCGACTAGAGATGTGCCAAATTGGGCTACCATAGATCTTTGGCTCTTGATGGTTAAATCAAGGGCTAGAACACCAGGCTCTGATACCACTTGTTGCCTAGATATGGAGCTCAAGAGGAAGGATGAATTGGATCTTTAAAATTTAGTGATTAGTGCTCACAAGCAAAATGCTCAACTTGATGATGAGGTGAGTTAATTTACAAAAAAGGAGAATCAACTATAATTAACAAATAAGCAAGTATAGAGTACAATGAAGAAAAGAACATATGCAAGCACATCAAACACAAAGAATTTATAATGGTTCAGTGCTAATCTTGCACCTATATCCGCTCCCCAAGTCCCAACATGAGAATTCAATCCACTAAAAGGATTTCAAATACAACACATCGGATAACAATGGACCCTTGCTGTCCAAGCAAGAACACTTATTTCTCAGGTACAAGCCAACCCATAAATCCTCCGATTATAAATTTGGATCAATCTTTTCTAGTTTTGAAATCCCCCAAAACTCAAAACTCAATGTACAATAACAAAAGATATGAGTACAAAAATTTCAGCACACACAAGCTCCTTAAATGAACACAATAAAAATAATTAAAGCACAATACTCAAGGAGTAGAAGTCTTTGTTGGATACTCTCAAATGATTGAAAAATTTGAATACAGTTGGAGAGTGGTTGGTGAGCTGACTGAATGCTTCTTTTTTCTCTTTCTAGAATTTTCTTTTCTCTTTCATGGATTTGAGCTTGAATGCTTATTTTTTGTTTGATTTTTTACCTTTAAAGAGTATTTATAGTCTTCATTTGATCTTGAGAGTGTCTTAGAGTCGGTTAAGAGCCGTTGGAGTATGTTTAATATGCATTAAATGCACCAAAAATAGGCTGAAAACTAGCCGTTACGAGTGTTCACCCAGAATGGGTCGACCCATGGGATGCCTCATTGGGAATGGGTAGACCTATGAGTCGCCTCATTTGACTAGACAGAAATTAGGCTCTCTATTTTGATCTTAGGCTCTCAGAGGTCGACCCATGGGTTGTCCCACTGTATGCCACAAGCCAAAACAAGTGCGTGCCGGCTACCCAATACAAGGGGATGACCTAGTTGGGTCGTCCCATTTTGTTTCAATCGAGTTTTTTATACATTTAAGATCTGAAACTTACCAAAATACTACCAAACACTCTTAAATAAATTTGAATAAATTTGACACTTCCAAAAGGCTTCAAAAATATCTCCAACTTGTAAAATCTTCAACTTTGACACCCTTGAAGAAGCTTTTCAAACTCAATATTTTGGACTACCTAAAACAACATCAAAGAATCTTTCAAGGATAAGAAACTCATTAGTAGTCCGCTCAAATGGTTTGTGACCATCAAAATCAATTCTTGGAGCAACACTTCGATCTTATCCTGAGGAGAGTACAGGCTGATACCGACATCATACAATGTCTGATCATTTACCAGAGATGATAACTTGGGTATTTTGGTGGTAATCATGATTGAATGAGCCACCTCATCTCCAAAGAGAATTTTATCATTGGAGTTATGTTTGATGTCTGGATGCTCCTAAAAAGTTCTAAAACCTCATGGAATGGGAGCTCGGACAAAAATGGCATTTTCAGCCGTGAATCGAAGAGAAAAGGCTAGGTCCAAATTTGTGACTTTTCTAAAGAGAAAAGTACCACCAACTCTTCTCACTTAGATGCCTTTTCAAAAAGATCAAGAATCTAAATAGAAAAATCCTAAGATCTATGTAAAGGAATTACATATGATTATGAATACTATAATCATCTTAATTGCGTTCGAAGTTATTTGAGTGGGATGGACCCTATAAAAATCAAAGATGTTGCTGAAAAAGGGGTGCAGTGGGAACCGCAAATTGGATTGAAGGGACTCATCGTAGAAAGCTATACAATGCTCGAGAGGCTCAGATATCCGACCTTCCGAACCCGGTACTATCATTTCATACTCATCGGATATATCATATTTTTTCCTAAGGGTTAGAAGGTTTTCTTCAGTCAAAATAGATCCTTCTGTCTCTGGTTCGAGATAGTCCGTAAGACCATACACAAGAGATTCTGTACTGTGATCCGAACTCCCCTCACCTATAGGATCAATTTTAGGGTCCTTCTGAGATAGATTTTCTATCTCAATAGCCAGTAAGGGCTGGGTCGACCTAATCTGTGAGTCACCGACAGCTTCTATCCCTTTCTACCATTCTTGGACATATTTTCGAAAAAAATATGAGGAAAAATAAAAAAAATCGAAAGAGAAAGAAGGGCTATCCCACGGCTGAAAGAGAATAAATGAGGGAGAACCGATACCTAAGAGATAGATGAAATCCTTCCAAGAGATGGAGAATGAACTCTTTTCCTCTCACTCCGATGAAGCTTCTCGTTGTCTCCGACGATCGCTCAACGTAGGGAAGCTTTAGGAATAGTTTGGCAGCACGTTCGCACGGTAACAATAGAAATGAACAATGGCCGAGGGCAAAAGTCTTTTATAGGTAGATTGACGGTCTGGATTAACTGATCCCTTTGCCGATTTGTGACACCTGGCGTTAATCTAATACTTAGTTAGACGGCGGTTAGGCACACCTCCCTGCAGATTCTGCCACGACAGATCGATCCATGCCCAAGCTGACAAGCCAATCAGATGTTGACAGATGTCGCACTCTTATTTGATATTTTCAAATTGTTCATCCAAGCAATGATGATAGAAGATCGGGTGGATCATTTCCTGAAAAGTCAAGTCTCTTCGTTTCAACCAAGTAATTAATTTTTATGCTCTAGAGGCGTGATGCATTTATTTCAGGTAGCAACAACGCCAAGCTCGAAAAGTCTCAAGGTCAAATACAGAGATAAGATCTCCTAGCTGGTAAACGATCGAGTCAAAATTCGAATGTAGAGATAAAATCTCTTGATCGATGAAAATCGGATCGAAAATTCAAGCACGAAGATAAGATCTCCTGGTCAGTGAACGACCAAGTCAAAATTCAAATGTAGAGATAAGATCTCTTGATTGGTGAAAATCAGATTGAAAATTTAAGTACGGAGATAAGATCTCCTGGTCGGTAAACGATCGAGCAAAATTTAAGTATGGAGATAAGATCTCCTAATTAGTGAAAATCGAATTGAAAATTCAAGTACAAAGATAGGATCTCCTGATCAGTAAACGATCGAGCCAAAATTTAAGTGTGGAGATAAGATCTCCTGATCAGTGAAAATCGGATCGAAAATTCAAATACAAAGATAAAATCTCCTGATCGATAAACAATCGGACCACTTGATCGATAAAATTCGATTTTATGATAAACGTCTCTCAAATTGATGAAAATCCAACCTTATGAAGATACTTCTACTTCCTAGTCCGATCAAAGGATTATCACCTTGGACATAGAAAGTGGGGGACAAAGTGTTGGTGTATTAAACCAGCTTCAAGACACATGGCATCATCATACAAGATCAAAGAGATGTCAATCTGAAAGCACCAGAACCCAGCAGACAAATTTGCCAGTTAGTAGATTCAGATCGGTACTTCACCGACCTGAATGAAGGACGTCCTTACATTCTGTCTAGATGACATCTCAGCTAGCAAAGAAATGTTCAGATCGGATATTTACCGACCTAAACCTCGATACCTCACTATCCAGGATAAAATGCTATGACATCTCTATTTCACCCCAGTCGTCTGTCGAGGTGAACTATTATAATGACGGACTTAATCATTCTACAAACATCCGTAATGATTTCATCAACCAAGGCATAGATGGCCATGATCTTATATCCAATTCGTATGCACAGCTATGCACAACTTACTTGCAGGTGGCTCTCTAACCGCCTAACAAACTCCCCTAATGGCCTAATAAACTCTGAAACGACCTCCTCAACTTCTCTATAAATAGAGGATCAGGGATTCTCCATCAATAAATTCTGCTCTTTGAAACTAGAGGAGACTTTATCGGTAGGAAATTAGATCAAACTCTAAGCTTCACTCAATCTCTCTTGCTCTTCCACTCTTTTCCACCTTTGTTCTCAAGACTCGAACTGATTTAAGCATCAGAGGATCAAGAATCGAAAAATCTTCATCCAGTTTCTTGATTGATTTTGCAGATTGAACAAATTTTTGTCAGGTCGCAAGGATTGCTCTAGTTCAATCTCATCCAAGTCGATCCACTCCACTCTAAATTTCAAACCCTACAGCAACACCATCCATCACCAATGAGGATTAAAAAGATCTCTATCAACATAACATAAAGAGGATTGAAAAGTGGAAGCAGCCACAAAGTAGATGTGAGAGACATGGACTTAGGCACTCGACATTACAAAAGGCAGACAAGGGCAAAAGGCCTTGATCATCATTGGTTTATTTATGCCAAACAGACATTTTTCCATTTGATTAAAATTAAATCATGAACAATTGCTGGCAAGTTTTTTCACCAAAAATATAAAAAATTGGAAAAAAAATGATGATGATAATTTAATTTGTGGAACAGCAGACATCTAATAGATGTCCTGGCTCAAAATACACTTAAAAATATATAAAACCCGAAAAGGTGCAAGTCTACATAAATAAGTTCCACCATTTCTTCAGTCTTTTGGTAGCATATGATACATCTTCGTGCATTTCCTCCTTTTTGCCTCAATCTTCTAGCAATTGATCCCACACTGCTGAACATCTGGTCCAGTTACCCGAGTGGTGAAAGGATCGACTCGAACCCACAGCAAAGAAAAGATTGATGCAAGGAGAATAGACCACACAACAACAATGGTCGGAGTCCGGTTTTGCCGCCCCATCAGACCCTTGAGGAAGGGGTACAGGTGGACTATCACCCAGAAGGCAAAGAAGAGTTTACCAAAGAGTGGACCCCACGACTGGTACCCACTGTTTATAGCATAGGAAATCCCAGCAACCACACCCACCAGATTTATTATCAGAAGAGTAGTTGGTGGTATCAGAAGTGTGGTCCACTTGAACATGTAAAGCTCGGCAAAATCGCCCTCTTCATCTGATGCCTTGGAGGTAACAGTGAAGTTGGTGTCGATTCCTGCAAGAACTTTGAGAAGACCCTGGAAGACGGCAAATAGATGAGAAGAAACACCTCCGATGACCCAAAACTGTTCATTCCTCCACCATTCATCAATCCCGACACCACTCCACCTCAATTCCAGAATGCCAGTGGCAAAGATGGAAAGGAAGAGAGATGAACCAGATACTCGCTATGTTGCTAATCTGCAATCAAAATCATGCAGGTAACAGCACTTAGTTGCCTTTGAAATTACATGCTTTGTTACGCTTGCATCTGTATAGTACTCAAGAATGTGTAAAATTCTGTTAATTCTGAAGTTTTTTTTTTAAAAGCAAGATGAATCCGGGCCATGTGGAATTAGATAAAAAATATACTCATGTAGATATAAGAAAATGACAAGTAGTTCCGGCTTTCATGGCAGGTGGCAGGCCTCAAGAGTTCAGCACAAATTCATACAGAAGGGTTTGACATTAGATTAGAGCTGGATATAAAATGTTGCTAAACCTAGAAACACCACTCTCTGACATATGCAGCACAATTCATATGGGTGGGATACAGCTTGCTGTTTAAGGGTAAAAATGAGTTCCCAAAACTCATCTTATTTCGATTGCAGTTTGAAAGGTGGAAGTTTATATAAACGGAATTGCTGGCAATTTTATATTAGCATTAAGAAGATTGTCTAAATACCTGAGGGATAATGAACTTTCCTGTGAGTAGACAGACAGCTGGCAATGTACAGTACACGAGGAGGGGAACCGAAGTGAGTGAGTAAATGGTAGTGTTGATGTATGCAAATCTCTCTAGGTATTTCAGCCATCCTCCATACCCATACCATATCGGGCAATGGCGGCTGAAGAGAATCTCAACAGATCCCAGAGCCCATCGAAGCACTTGGTTCAAACGATCTGAAAGGTTGATTGGAGCAGATCCTTTAAATGCTGGGCGTTGAGGCATGCAATAGATTGACCGCCAGCCATAAGCATGCATCTTGAACCCAGTGAGAATATCTTCAGTAACAGAACCATAAATCCATCCTATCTGCAAAGGCATTTAGAGATTTGTTAGAGTACAATCATAAAAGCTTATAAACAGAACTTGTAGGCTGTGTTTGGTATGCAGCTATAGCTATAGCCATAGCTGTGGCCTGAGCTGTAGCTATATTAGTCTAAGTATTTGATAAAAATTAACTATATCAGTAAGCTGTTATGTATAAAATGACACAAAAGGATGTAACTTCATTTTATTTATTTTTAACATCACTTCAAATATTCAGTTCTGACAAAAAATATGAAGAAAAGTAAAATTCAATTGTATTGATTGATTTTTACTGTACATGGTTTACATCATATAAATAGACTCCAGAAAAGAATAAAAATAAATAAAAAAAGTATATAAAAGGAATATACATTGGGCCAATTTAGGATGGTTTAATTGTGATTTGATTTTCATGATTTCGTTTTCACCAATAGGGATTTACTATATTGGTCAGATTTGGTTTTCACCAAAATAGGGATTTACTATATTGGACAGATTTGGTTTCACCAAAATAGGAATTTACGATATCTGACACCCCCGCAAACTCAAGATGGGTTTTGGCAAGAAAGCATATTGAGTTTGGAACATAATATAGAAAGTCGAGAGCCAGGATGCTGTTTTGTGAATAAGTCAGCAAGTTGATCCGAAGAAGAAATGGCGGAGCGTGACAGTTCCTTGACGAATATGCTGATGAGTAAAGTGGCAATCAATGTCAATGTGCTTTGTGCGTTCATGAAAGACTTCATTATGAGCAATTTGAACGGCATTCTTGTTATCACAAAATAATGAAGTTGATCGATTTTGAGGAACTCCCATTTCAGATACCAACCAACGAAGTCAGATGATTTCAGAGACTATATCAACAAGAGCTCGATATTCTGCTTCAGTGCTGGAGCGAGAGACGGTTGCTTCTTACTTCTCCATGAGATTAGAGAATCACCAAGAAGGATGCAATAGCCGGTTGTAGATCGTCGATCATTGATGTCGCCGGCCCAGTCTGCATCACTATAAGCACGCAACTGAAAATTAGATGTGCATGGTAAAAAATGCCCTGAAAAAGATGACCCTTTAAGTAGCGAATGATACGAAGAACTGCTGCATAGTGACCAGTGTGAGGTTTCATAAATTGGCTAACAACATGAATTGCATGAGCTATATCAGGATGAGTTGTGGTCAGATATATTAACCCACCAACAAGTTCTCTGTAGAGTGTAGGATTGTTAAGAGGTTTTCCATCATTTGCACCAAGTTTGACATTAACCTTTAGGGTGTTGCGGCTATTTATCATCGGTTAACCCTGCACAAGTTATGAGATCAGAAGCATATTTAATTTAAGAAAGAATTAGGTCAGAGGATTGAGTAGTGATTTCAAGATCTAAAAAATAGCCAAGAGAGCCCAAATCTTTATTCAAATTTGCTATGCAGTGAAGCCTTCAGTTTCAAGATACCCT